>CAXITT010000584.1:212094-250366 GCA_964033795.1 Lymnaea stagnalis | reverse complement strand
TTTCTTTCTTTCTTTCTTTCTTTCTTTCTTTCTTTCTTTCTTTCTTTCTTTCTTTTTCTTTCTTTCTTTCTTTCTTTCTTTCTTTCTTTCTTTCTTTCTTTCTTTCTTTCTTTCTTTCTTTCTTTCTCTCTCTCTCTCTCTCTCTCTCTCTCTAACTTCTTGCCATGTCACATAATATTTCCATTAAGTCCCTTTCTCTCCAACCAATCTGCTACTTTTAGTCGCTCTCATATTATGCCCTTCCCTGACTCAGTTTTTCCATTGTTTACTAAGTATCATCTGAAAATTGTATCCCCTCTTTCAACATTCCTAATTCCAATAAAGATGTAGAACCATCAAAGAGGGATAAACCTTGTTAAAATTATTTTTCCTCGTTACTTCCCTTAGTCAACTTTTTCTACCGAACTCTACCAAAATTTTTTTTTTTTTTAAAAACTCTGAACTCTATGTTAACATCTTTCCGTATCGTCAACCCAGGCGAAATCTTAGACGAAAACGAGGCTCTGCGCTCTAAAATACGAGATTTGAGGAATGAAAATGTTGTCATGGAGGAGAACAACCTGCAGACCCTGGCCACAACCGCCGTGGAAGATCAGGCCGGACAGGTCAGTGCAATGTCTTCAACAGGCCAAGGCCAGTTCTAATTAAGCGAACGTGTACATGTCAGCTCTATTTACTAAGTGCGTACAAGTCAATTCTGTTTACTCAGTGTTCACATGTCAGTTCTATTTACTAAGTTCGTAAAAGTCAATTCTATTTACTCAGTGTGTACATGTCAATTCTATTTACTCAGTGTGTACATGTCAATTCTATTTACTCAGTGTGTACATGTCAGTTTTATTTACTATGTGCGTAAAAGGTAGATTTGTATTTGCTCAGTGTGTACATGTCAATTCTATTTACTCAGTGTGTACATGTCAGTTTTATTTACTATGTGCGTAAAAGGTCAATTTGTATTTACTCAGCGTGTCCATGTCAGTTCTATTTATTCAGTACACGTCTGTAATATACCATATACCTCAGTCGGGTTAGGTTTTTATCTTTATTTAATTTCTTGAATTCTCCAAACTGTGAAACAGCCGCAGAACAAATTAATTCCTTCTCTGACATCTGTACCGTCATATCGCGTATCAATGCCGGTAGAATTGAAGGGATAAACCTACCCCCGGGTAAGGTAACCTGTGCCCACTATTGACAATGCGATCTGTGCTTTCGCCAACTCTTTTCCTGTCCATCTCCCCGCCCCCCCAACCCCCACAGGCCCGTATCGACTCCTACAAGGAGAAGAGTGAGAGCTGCCAGAAACGACTGGCCGAGCAGAGCCGAATCATCGACGAGTTCACGGCCTACATCCAGAAGATCATCAGGTAGGACGGTGTTACCGGACATGGACTGGGGGGGGGGGCGACTGACGATACTGTGGTGGCGGTAGTGTGGCTTGCGTTGGTGGGGCTGGGATTGGTGTGGTTGGTATTGGTGTGGTTGGTGTTGGTGTGGGTGGCATTGGTGTGGCTGTCATTAGTGTGTGTGTTTATTGGCAATGGTGTCTTGCATATCATGGAATGGCAATATTTTCTATTTGGAATTCATCTTGTTTGGGAATGTGTGTTACACTGGCAGTGGCGTAGCCAGGGTTAGTGTCCAGGGTTGGGTCAAGATTTTTCGTCGCCACTTCCATGAAAAAATAACCGCAATGGATCGAATAAAGAGAAAAATTCGTAGGAGGCCGGGGGGGGGCGCCCCTCCTCCTCACCCCTTCCTACGCCACTGTATACATGAGTTGCGACCAGCATTCATTCTAACTAGGTTGATGGGTAAGCGTTAAGCCCCATCGTATGAAACTGGTGAGTTGACACTTGCAGGAGAAGTTTACAATGTACTTGATGAACATTAAACGTTGACAAAAAATGGTCTAAAAATGAAATGGTCTAAAAATGAAATGGTCTAAAAATGAAATGGTCTAAAAATGAAATGGTCTAAAAATGAAATGGTCTAGAAATGAAATGGTCTAAAAATGAAATGGTCTAAAAATGAAATGGTCTAAAAAAATGAAATGGTCTAAAAATGAAATGGTCTAAAAATGAAATGGTCTAAAAATGAAAAGGTTTAAAATGAAATGACCTGAAAATGAAATGGTTTAAAAATGAAAAGGTTTAAAATGAAATGATTTTAAATTGAAATGGTTTAAAAATGAAAAGGTTTAAAATGAAATGATCTGAAAATGAAATGGTTTAAAAATGAAAAGGTTTAAAATGAAATGATTTTAAAATGAAATGGTTTAAAAATGAAAAGGTTTAAAATGAAATGATCTGAAAATGAAATGGTTTAAAAATGAAAAGGTTTAAAATGAAATGATCTAAAAATGAAATGGTCTAGAAATGAAATGGTCTAAAAATGAAAAGGTTTCAAATGAAATGATCTAAAAATGAAAAGGTTTAAAATGAAATTATCTAAAAATGAAATGGTCTTACATGAAATGGTCTAAAATGAAATGGTCCAAAATGAAATGGTCTAAACATGAAATGGTCCAAACATGAGATGGTCTAAATGAAATGGTCTAAAAATCAATTAATGGAAACAAAACACTTGAATAAGTCATCTGGGTGAGTTGGTAATAAAAGATAAACTCAAGATAATTTCAATATTGTGGAGAATGTATAAAGCTGGAGTTCATAGCACTCAACCGTGCCCGCACACCCTGGGTTTGCGATAGGCAATGCAGGGAAGTACGATGACCCTCAGAAAACAAATTTGTATTTAAAGGTGTTTTTTTTTTTTAATCGAGTGAGGCGTGACGGTGTAAAAAAAAAGTTTGAGAACCCCTGGTATACAGGAAATTTGGCGTGTTCGAACACCCCCCCCCCCACGACATTGAAGGTGAGACTTTGAGAGCCTTGCTTTCATACAATGTCCTGTGATATTTGACATACTTGCGTCCCAGCGTGTGGCGGGTGATTATCTTCACCATTCCCAGGCATGACCTTTGACCTTAGTGAGCAAAACGTCAACTGTCCACAACTCATCGATCCAGTCCAAAGTGATATTTTATGTTCTAGGTCTGTTCCATATATTGCCACATCTCTTTCAGAGAGCATAGAGTTGTATATGAGTTAAAGCGGGAAGATCTTGTTATGCAACCTGGGTGGCAATGTAGCATCCGATGAAGCTTTGAATACAGCATGTGGCAATATTGCATTTGATGAACCTTGGTATACAGCATTTGACAATGTGGCATATGATGAACATTGGAATACAACATGAAATCTCTACTATCTGAATTACAATGTATTCCAAAATCATGCGTGAATTCACATTTCCTACCTGACGCCCTTACCAAGGGCCGTGCAAACGGTGGTTAGGACGAAAGGAACAAATTCTGTTGAATTTTCCATGCAAAATTTGTGTTTTAAATCTACACTTTTCCGGGAAGAAGGCGCCGAAATTCAGACTTTGTCATAGGCGCAGCTTTTCCTTGCCACGCCCCCCCCCCCCAATTTCCAAACACTCCGTTATATATTCTGGCCGCTGCCCTATTTTGGGGGGGGGGGGGGGAAGGGGGGGAAAGGGGGGGGCAATTATAGCTGTTCTTCTGAATGAACCAGCTCTTAATTAAAAACAGACAAATCTTGAGAAAATCTGGGGGGAAATCTGGAAGCTGTGTTAAACGTTTTTAATTTTTATTAATGCTTAGGTTCCCTTAAGCCCACCCCTCCCCAACTTCCACCCCAACGCCTATCAGCGGCCAGCGGTGAACTCTATTTAACCCGACATCCAAATATGAGTCAGTGCCCCTTCAACAGAAATGGCTTCCCTGAGAAAGAATTTCCAATCGTAGTGTTGATGACATCAACCCTACCATTAGCTCACTCCATTAAAACCATCTTCTCAAAACACATACATGTAGAGTTTAATGTGAAACTTACATTCTTACGATATCAGCCAGATCAAACTAGATCGTGTGGCCCTCGGCGACTTCCTGGAGAAAGATGGTAGCATTAAGGACCGGAACCTGCTGGGCGTCATGACCGCCGTGGAAAAGGAGATTGGTGATCAGATGAAGGACTACTACATGGTCGAGTTATCTGTAAGTCTTACTACGACATGGTCGAGTTGTCTGAAAGTCTAATTACTACATGGTCGAGTTATCTGTAAGTCTAATTACTACATGGTCGAGTTGTCTGAAAGTCTAATTACTACATGGTCGAGTTATCTGTAAGTCTTACTACGACATGGTCGAGTTGTCTGAAAGTCTAATTACTACATGGTCGAGTTATCTGTAAGTCTAATTACTACATGGTCGAGTTACCTGTAAGTCTATTACTACATGGTCGAGTTATCTGTAAGTCTAACTACTACATGGTCGAGTTATCTGTAAGTCTAATTACTACATGGTCTAGTTATCTGTAAGTCTAACTACTACGTGGTCGAGTTATAAGTAAGTATAATTACTACATGGTCAAGTTATCTGCAAGTCTAATTACTGCATTGTCGAGTAGTTATTAAAAGACAATAGTGAAACCAATAGTGGGATGTGTGTTTGTGAAAGCAAAAGGAGGATGTGTGCTTGTGAAAGCAATATTAGGATGTGTGCTTGTGAAAGCAATAGTAGGATGTGTGCTTGTGAAAGCAATATTAGGATGTGTGCTTGTGAAAGCAATAGTAGGATGTGTGCTTGTGAAAGCAATAGTAGGATGTGTGATTGTGAAAGCAATAGTAGGATGTGTGCTTGTGAAAGCAATATTAGGATGTGTGCTTGTGAAGCAATAGTAGGATGTGTGCTTGTGAAAGCAATAGTAGGATGTGTGCTTGTGAAAGCAATATTAGGATGTGTGCTTGTGAAAGCAATAGTAGTATGTGTGCTTGTGAAAGCAATAGTAGGATGTGTGCTTGTGAAAGCAATAGTAGGATGTGTGCTTGTGAAAGCAATAGTAGGATGTGTGCTTTTGAAAGCAACAGTAGGATGTGTGCTTGCTTGTACTCTGTAGCACACACTCTCCACACAACATCGTACCTGACCTCCTGTGTTTGCTTTTAATTCTGTCCTCCTCACCCAATTCGTTGTACATTACATTGTATGTTGTTTTGTTTGGTCTTAATTGAAACCCCACCACTTGCCTATACATGTCATGTAGGTCAGTTGATGTCAAGTCCAGGCTGAAACCTTCCAGTTGTTTTTGAAACGTTGCCTTTAGCGCATGTGTGTGTGTGTTTAGACCACAAATCAATCTTCGACGAGCTGGTTGTCACGTGAGCTGGTTGTCACGTGAGCTGGTTGTCACGTGAGCTGGTTGTTATGTGTGGTTTGTTTCTGAAAGAATACACCATAAAATTAGGTCAAAATGCTCTTTAAAAGGTAGAGCCAAATAATTGTAATCTCTATATTTTTTATTAAAAGAAGAAAAAAAAGAGAATAAGATATTATTAGGTGAAGTCATTGGGCATCACCAACGAGCAAGGCCATGCCTAAATGTGGACCGGGAGGGGGGGGGGGCGAAGAAGCCACCCGCCCCAGGCGCACGTCTTCAAGTGTTATAATATATTAAATACAAGGGGAAGAGAGCGCCTAAATCCAGACTTGGCCCCGGGTGCAGCTTTTGTTTGATATGGCTTTTCCAAAGAATTAGTGGCGCGATTCAAGTTAAGAACCCATGTTTTTAAACAAATGTAGATTTTGATTTGTTTGAAAGGCTGTCTTGTATGCCATGAAAGGCTGTCTTGTATGCCATGAAAGGCTGTCTTGTATGCCATGAAAGGCTGTCTTGTATGCCAGGAAAGGGTGTCTTGTATGCCAGGATCGGCTGTCTTGTATGCCAGGAAAGGCTTCTTGTATGCCATGAAAGGCTGTCTTGTATGCCATGAAAGCCTGTCTTGTATGCTATCGTGGAAAGCCTGTCTTGTATGCCATCGTGGAAAGCCTGTCTTGTATGCCATCGTTGACATGCTGTCTTGTATGCCATCTTTGAAAGGCTGTCTTGTATGCCATCGTTGAAAGGCTGTCTTGTTTGCGATTGATAACATTTCCCTTGACACTGCTTGAACTCATTCTCCACATTATTTTCCATGTAAATATAACATACTTTCATCGTACTCTCATCACACTTTCAGCACACTTTCATGATATTTTAATATATATATTCCCCCCTCCCCCCACTTTTTATCCAGGCAAGGGCGGTAATTCGTGGTAAAACAGACGCCACACCGGAAGAGAAGATGATAACTCGCATTCCTTCCTTCCGTATCGGTCCACACACAGCCCCAAGGATCATACCTTCGAATCTCGTGTAAGTGCTTACATTGTATTCGTACGCCGGTCGATAATCGATCGTGACCATTTCAACCGTCAGATTGGTGCTGTGGCTGAGCCTGTCTGTGGGTGCGCAGATGGCTGAGGAGCACGCAGTGCTTCTTGTGCAGAAGGTGCATGGGATGGACGGGACAACGCTTTGTATTTTGTGCTCTGCAGCAGTTGTGCTGTTTGCCCCGTGTTTCATGGATCCTTTGTGTAAGGAGGAACGCCGCGGTCCTCGATCCTTTGCGGACAGTTCGCACGTGTCCAGATTAAATTGAAACGCTTTCAGAGATGCTTTCAGTGTGTCTTTAAAAGTTTTTTCTGCACCCCCCCCCAAGCAAACGGCTTGTCACGCTTGACTTCGCCACAAAATATTATTTTGGGCAAGTGGTCTTTTGACATTCTCACAAAATGTCTTACCCAGCCAAACCGTGGCTGCATCAATAAGGTGTTTATGCTGGGGGAGACTGTCTTATGCGACAAGTCCTGCCAGACCTGCTTGTGCGAGTAGTTCGGTGACTGGGACCTTGTCCTGCCAGACCTGCTTGTGCGAGTAGTTCGGTGACTGGGACCTAGTCCTGTCAGACCTGCTTGTGCGAGTAGTTCGGTGACTGGGAACTTGTCCTGTCAGACCTGCGTGTGGGAGTAGTTCGGTGACTGGGAACTTGTCATGCCAGACCTGCTTGTGTGAGTACCTCGGTTCAGACCTGCTTGTGCGAGTAGTTCGGTGACTGGGACCTAGTCCTGTCAGACCTGCTTGTGCGAGTAGTTCGGTGACTGGGAACTTGTCCTGTCAGACCTGCGTGTGCGAGTAGTTCGGTGACTGGGAACTTGTCCTGCCAGACCTGCTTGTGTGAGTACCTCGGTGACTGGGAACTTGTCCTGCCAGACCTGCTTGTGTGAGTACCTCGGTGACTCGGGCCTTGTCCTGCCATTTTATGATGAGGATTTTTCTCCTGCTCGTAGTGCTCTTTCACTTGCATATAGTCAGATGCGTATCGAGGGGGGGGGGCAGGGGGGACAGATGTCCACGGGCGCAAGCGAGTTAGGGGCGCCAAAATGTGCTTTGATATTATTTTATTGATGAAAATAATGGGTTTGAGAGTTGAAAAAAAGAAAAGGGAGGATTTAAAATGGAGCTTGTCCCCGGGCGCGAATCTTGTCCCCGTGCTCCAAACACCCTCGCTACGCCTCTGCATATAGTAGCCACCTTGTAAAATTGAAGTATCTATCTCACTTAAATGCCTTCATTGTAGCACCAATCTCACTTACATGTTAACATGTTAAATTGACTTAACAGTTGTTTTATTCGTGAAGACATTCAGTCGAAACCAACAGTGTATGTTTTGTTCTATGTCTAAAACTTTCTTATATCCCTTTCTTAATATTTTCTTTTCAAACAGACGAACGCCCTATACACATGTATTGTTAGGTTATTGGCCTAATTTTATATCATCTATAAAAATATCTCATCCCATCTATACAAATATGTTATCCCATTGGTGTGTTCTAAAGTTCTAAAGCCCCAGGCACACGTTATCTTGTTGCAGCAAAGAGAAAGAAGACGTGGATGAGGTGAAGAACGTTGGCCTGCTGAGCCACGAGGAGGCCAGGGACATTGTGGTCAAGACTCTGCTGGACAAGAAACGGGGCAGCTCGAAACACGTCGGGGCAGACAAAGGCACCCCGGATATGCCCTGGATGCACAAGTAGGGGCACCGAGCACGGCACGTCCCGCCTAAAACAACCTTCTGTAGTATGCGTTGTGGGAATAATAGGGATTGTACAGTTTTGTTGTGTGGCGCATACACTGTCACGGCAGTCTTGTAAATGTCTGTGCTGATGGTGAAGGCAGACATGTGGCAATAACGTCAGCATTAACAAAAGAAGTCGCCGTCGAGAGATTCACCGAGCAAACAAAAATGAATGAATTTTGATGTTTAAATTCGAAGATACCAAGATAGGTGGATAAGATAACATTGTTCCATGCCCCCATGTGTTTATTTATAAAACCATTCAATGCGCCATCTTTTGTGTCCTCGCTTGTCATGTACATGTATGAATAAGGAATAGAATTGTGTCTATCGGGAAATGGTTGACTATAGATGGAGTGGTTGTCTAGAGATGGAATGGTTGTCTAGAGATGGAATGGTTGTCTAGAGATGGAATAGTTGTCTAGAGATGAAGTGGTTCTCTAGAGAAGGAAGGGTTGTCTAGAGATGGAATGGTTGTCTAGAGATGGAATGGTTGTATAGAGATGGAATGGTTGACTGAAAATGGAATGGTTGTTTAGAGATGAAATGGTTATCTAGAGATGGAATGGTTATCTCAAAATGGAATGGTTGTCTACAGATGTTGTCATGCCATAAATGATTTGTTTAATCGGCTTTTAAGCTAATATAGTAATTAATTGTTGGTACTTTTAAGCTAATATATTAATTAATTGTTGGTACTTTTAAGCTAATATATTAATGAATTGTTGGTACTTTTAAGCTAATATATTAATGAATTGTTGGTACTTTTAAGCTAGAGCTCCACTAAACTTTGATAACTTTAAAATGTACATGTATATTATAATATATATCTTTTGATAGCACTATGCTCCCAGTCAGCGGTGCTCAATTTGTGGGTCTAGTCGGGCCGCATGCAATCTCTCTTAAAGGGAAACAAGAAGTTCCATATTCCATAATTCTGGTAGGAATAATCAATGAATCCAGTAATATCCCTAATCACGTTGCAATATTTGTAACGATAAAAACAAACAAACAAACAAACAAGTGATTGCATTGAAATTAAACAATAAATACTTCATGGAAGCGTGAAGGACTTTTTTTGTGAATGGTGTCGTGTTAATTGTTTTATATGTGAAGCTCGGTGTGTTGTATACTTTATGATCGTCATCAGTGGCGCTACAGCCCATGCAGGGCCCTGTCATGCTCCACCACATCCGTCCATTCGGATCGATCCATGGCTTTCCGCCTCCATGCGCGAACCCCCAACTGGTGTAAGTCCTTCTCTTAACATCACCGATCCTTCTCAGTCTTGGTCGACCGGTGATCCGTACATTTAGTGATACAGTTGAGACATCTTTTGTTGGTTTAAATAATATGTTGTTTTTTAAAGTTACAAAAAAAAAAAAAATTTGATACTGGCCTCAGATACACGAATCTGACTCCACCAAATATGATAGATGATACGTGCTAGGAAATCTGGAATAATAAGGAGTAAAAATTAATGGAAAACTTTTTAACTCATAGCATAGCAACGGAAGTGTCGGCGAAAAGCCTCATTCGACGTTCAAATAAAAAAAAAAATACAAATTGAAAATTACTGACATATTAGTTCATATAAATGACAGCTGTCAAAACTCCGTTAGGAAACTGGAAAATGACAATGATCTTCATACTGTGATCAGCGGCGTTTATAATGAGCGGAAGTAAACGTGGATTGGGTGGAGACAAGAATGGAAAGGTCGAAGAAGGTGTTGACAGGTGAAAGGAAATAGGAGAGGGGGGAGGGGAAGTAGTGTGCCTCCGTTGTTGCCATGTGATGTCAGCTGCGTAGGTAGCCGTAACACAAGGCTTGCCGTAAGCACGGACTACACGTGACCAAAGGCTGGGTGAGGCGGCTTAACCCGTACCTCAGGCGGGACTGGGGGAACTCATGTCGGGCTATTTCAGGACAGTTGCAATTCTGACACATGAGCACCACCCCGGTCGCCACACGTACACATTTACACATCCAGTACCTCGATACTTACAGAACACAGTTTCATACTAATTATGTATGGTTCCCATATTGACACCAACATTTTACACGTGTGCACCCAAGTGTTTCTCATATACATACATATATATATATATATATATATATATATATATATATATATATATATATATATATATATATATATATATAAATGTTAAATGAGTCTATCACAACCCATCCACCTTTTAAAAAGAAAGTGCCGCCCGGGGCGGACCGCATTCGACGCCACTCCCTTCCTACGCCAGTGCTCCCTCTCTACCTCGATCTCTCCCTCCCTTTCTCTCTCTTTCCCTCTCCCTCTAACAGAGTAGATGGGATGAACACCTCGAATAGTCTTAAAGCAAACAGATGCCAGCTAAGAACGTTAAATAAAAAAGACGCCTGGACATAAAATATCAATATTTGCATTCGACACAAGGTGAAGGTCACCATAGATTTACCTAGAGGTCCCAACATGTGAAAACCCAGTGAATCAAAAGTTGACACACCATTTGGGCGCCAGGGGATGGGGGGGATGAGGTTGAACCCCTGAGTAAATACTTCTCACCAAAATGACGACGAGCCTCCGCTTGGTTATGCAGGTGATTGCTCTTGTGATGAAACTGTGTGAACCAACCTGCAGTGCCGCGGAGGAACTCTTGTGATGAGACTGTGTGAACCAACCTGCAGTGCCGCGGAGGAACTCTTGTGATGAGACTGTGTGAACCAACCTGCAGTGCCGCGGAGGAACTCTTGTGATGAGACTGTGTGAACCAACCTGCAGTGCCGCGGAGGAACTCTTGTGATGAGACTGTGTGAACCAGCAGTGCCGTGCAGGAACTCTTGTGATGAAACTGTGTGAACTTGAAGTACCGTGCAGGAACTCTTGTGATGAAACTGTGTGAACCAACCTGCAGTGCCGCGCAGGAACTCTTGTGATGAGACTGTGTGAACCTGCAGTGCCGTGCAGGAACTCTTGTGATGAAACTGTGTGAACTTGAAGTACCGTGCAGGAACTCTTGTGATGAAACTGTGTGAACTTGAAGTACCGTGCAGGAACTCTTGTGATGAAACTGTGTGAACTTGAAGTACCGTGCAGGAACTCTTGTGATGAAACTGTGTGAACTTGAAGTACCGTGCAGGAACTCTTGTGATGAAACTGTGTGAACTTGAAGTACCGTGCAGGAACTCTTGTGATGAATGTGTATGAACTTGAAGTGCCGTGCAGGAACTAAAAAAGAGATTAAGAAAATTTTTGAAATCCAATTTATTTTTTTAAAAGGGTCAAAGCAACTGAACGTATAACATTTTCGGTTTACATCTTTGGCACGTGTAATGGTTACATCAAGTTGGCCATGTGTAATGGAGAAATCAAGTTGGACACGTGTAATGGTTACATCAAGTTGGACACGTGTCATGGTGACATCAAGTCGGCCATGTGTAATGGTTACATCAAGTTGGACACGTGTAATGGTGACATCAAGTCGGACACGTGTAATGGTGACATCAAGCTGCATAGCCCTGATATCCTCAAATTTAAATAACTACGTCATAAGAGTTTTACTTTCCTCAAACCACTTTAAAGCGGCCATTTTGTCCCTCTTGTTCAGCTCTTCCTCTCCCCCGCGAAGTGTGTGTAAGCCTTGTCGGTGGACTCTGTGTATATGTTTCGCCGGAACGAATTTCAAACCAACTTGGTGACCAAGCAGGTTAAAGAAAAGATTGATTTTTTTTTAAAATTTTTTTGAAATAAAACAGACTTATATTTGTGTCTAAATCAAGTGTCTTGCTACCTGTTTCAAAGGTTAAATTGTACTAATGGAAGTCTTCATTATTCAAAAATCGCCCACACTATTTGTTGAAGAGATCCACCAATCGATTATGTTAGCAAATTTTGGGCAGGTTTTTTGTTGTAGGGCATTGCTAATAGGCTTTGTTTGTTTAAAGCATTGTCACGCCGATTGCAGTCAATGAAATCTCTTAGTGCAGCGGTTCCCAGACTGTGCGCCACGCAATATGAGCAAACGTTTCTTTTGTGGAAGTTGAGTAAGTCAATCAGTAATAACGGTTTGCAGACGAGAAAGCATCCGCATGTGGTCAATGGATGACGCTTTGTGATAATAAATGTTAAAATTTAATTATTTTTTTTTAACTGAACTATTCAATCAAGACTGGGGCTACGGTTGCTGGTGCCACGTACAAACTTATCTTTGGCGCCCCTTTTCATTATACACTTTTTGCAAGGAAACAACTGGGGATTAGGTATGAGTTTATTACCAAAGTTCTTTAAAAAAAAAAATTAAAAAAAATAAAAATAAAAAATAAAATGAAATTGTTTTTCTTAAGTTGTATTTGGACAGTATGAATAATTATCCTACCGTGGGCAGTAGGAACAATCAGCCTACCGTGGGCAGTAGGAACAATCAGCCTACCGTGGGCAGTAGGAACAATCAGCCTACCGTGGGCAGTAGGAACAATCAGCCTATCGTGGGAAGTATGAACAATCAGCCTACCGTGGGAAGTATGAACAATCAGCCTACCGTGGGCAGTATGAACAATTAGCCTACCGTGGGCAGTATGAACAATTAGCCTACCGTGGGCAGTATGAACAATTAGCTTACCGTGTACAGTATGAACATTTAAGATACAAAGGGCAGTAAGAACAACTAGCCTACCGTGGGCAGTGTGAACAATTAGCCTACCGGCCTACCGTGGGCAGTATGAACAACTAGCCTACCGATGACATTTTGTTCCTCAGCTTTAGGCTCAGCACATCTTTTTATTGCTCTTTCTGGTTTTTTTCTTTCATGGCACCCACATGCATTGATTTTTTCCTATTTTGGAAGATCGTTGATTGCACCCTAAGCAAATGGCGCTCCGAGTTGAGCCAGCCCTAAATTCCCTTAAAACGAATAAGTTGCCCTATTTCACAGTGTACTTGCTAGCTTTGACATAAGACCCTTATGGCGAAACATGTATTCAACAAGGGGGGCAGAGACTAGAACAAAAACTTTGGGAATCATTGTTTTAGTGGCTGAAACATTACCACACGTTCGATAAAGCTATCGGCTTTTCCATAATTCAGATTAAAAACAAACAAAATCTCCCAGACATTGAAAGATTAATTGTATGAAGAGAAAAAAAAGTTCTATAAAAATAAATCAAAAAATCAAATTGACGCATTTTATTCTCAACTTCAGCATCTGTTTTAGTCAGTACAATTTATAAAATAATAACCAGTTATGAACATATCAAACAAGTGAAAGATCTATAATAATAATAATAATAATAATAACAAGAGAGGAAATTATTAAGTAGACGAAACAAATATGTATATTATTCATTGATGTATTATAATATTATTTTAACAGTAACAATGTATAAATACAGCTAAAGATGTAAATAAATAACACAAAGAGTCCGAGATGGACGCACTTGGAGTGATGTCAAGTTACGTCACAGGTTGGTTAATGACGAAACAAGTGGCACCCTCTGTGTAGGACAAAAAAATTACGTGTCAAGGCATCACGACCTAGAGTAAAAGTCCCCCCCCCCCCCCCTAAAAAATTACGTGTCAAGGCCTCCCGACCTAGAGTAAAAGCCCCCCCCCCCCCCATTACCAGCTACAAGGACATTTAAATAGATTTACATGGGAAAAGGCAATTTTTAAATTGACTTCACAGTTCTCTTGTTTAGGCATCGAGAATAAATATCCAAAAAGTATTTATCCGTTTTTGTTTATTTAATGTATGTTAAAGCCATTTTGATTAAAAAGTTAAAAGGAATTAAACGGCAAAAAAAAAAAAAAAAAAAAAAAAAAAAAAAAAAAAAGAAAAAAAAAAAAAAAAAAAAAAAAAAAAAAAAATGATTGTTAGGTTGATTCCTTTCGATGATGTTTTAACATATTTTGAAAACTGTCTAGACATAAATAAGAAAGAAATAAATACTTGAATTGGATGTATTACAGAACAGATCAATAGGGGATGCGCCAAATTTTGACAGACGATAGCTAGAGAATAAGATCTACTTTTGGCTGACGACAGACTTCAACATTCTAGGCTTAGGGGTAAATCCTTAAAAAAAAATTGTCATAAGAATTATGAAACATACCGACAACGCCGACATGTTTAGTAGAATAAAAGTTTTTTTTTTCCAATTCAAATTTTTTTTTTTCAAAACAATGTTTCGATTAAAAAAAATAAATCAATAGTTTTGTTAATTCATGCATCGGTAGGGAAAAGCCCAGCGTTGTTATCTGTGTGTATGTGTGGCTAATAAAAGAGTTTCGCTTCAATGATAACATAACGATATATTACAAAGTTGTTTTTTAACCTGAAGTTCATCCATTCAATTACAGTAAGACGTTCGATAATCCGAAAGTTGCCAATCCGGGGTGTCGAAATTCCGCATTGCCAAATTGGGGGTTGGGGGGGGGGGAAGAAAGAATTCTTATGGAGCGCGATAGCATTCGCTTATCTCTAAAGGAATGTCTAAAAACATGACCAGCACCAAAAATAAAACAAAACAAAATACGTCCATAGGCGTCGCCGTGATTGTGTCCTTTCACCAGTCACGCGGTTACGTCGATAATTAGGACCAGAGGCGTAGCTAAGGGAGCAGAGGGGGGGGGAAGGGTAGATGTATCCCAGGCGCCAGACAAGTGGGTGCACCGAAATGGGGCTTGAAATAGTTTTGAAATAGAACCCCCCCCCCCCCCCCCCCGTGGCCGTATGCACGATGCAACTGGTCATAGGCTTTTTTTTTTCTTTGTGTGTGTTAAATCTCTTGAATAGCCGTTTCGCTTTACATTGGGTGTTGGTATTTAACTGATAAAAAAATAATGGATTTTTAGAGTTGGAGGGGTGCTTTAAAAATGAATATTGTCCGAGGGCTCCAAGCATTTTAGCTACGCCTCTGACGAGGGCGGGTTTAAGCCACCATTAGGCAGGAATAACCAAGTTTAAAAAAAATTATTTCAGTATTGTAAGTTACAAATCTAGTATAAACATTTATTATTCTTTTAAAAAATATAAAAAATAAACAATAATACAAATCATTTTTTTAAAAAACGAAAGAGGATCTTATTTTTGTTATAGCAATGAATTAATAGATAAGTTACATTACACAAAAGATACATTTAACTGGATATTTTTTAAAACGCCAATTAAAAATGCGTAGAAAAAATCTATAAATAGCTCTGGTTGTTGAGCTGACTATTGTGACGGCACGCCGTAACTATACTAATGTAAGTTGCTATGGATACGTAGAGAGCATCGCAATCTTGTTGGTTTAATTCCTATAATAGAAAAACCCATTCGTGTGTGTGTTTGTGTGTGTGTGTGGAGGGGGGAGGGGTGTCATTGTTGTGAGCAGGCAAACAAACGCGGTGCTGAGAGGGATACAACCAAAACAATGATTGAGAGGGAACCGATTTATTCTCGGTGCAGGAGTCAGCGTCACGGCTACGGTTCCAAACATTTGTCAACGATTTCTCCTTTGCTAAATGGTATAATATATTCTTAAAAATAATTTAAAAATTACGTCGTTATGTAGAACAAGGTCCATGCATCCCTGGTTAAGAACCATTGGTTTAGGGATCCAACAAACATAGGTAGAGTATAGATTCTTCTTTGTCAGTGTTAGAGTGGGATGAGGGAAAGGTCACAGGGAAAGGGATGTGCTATTAGAACGGTGGGAATGTGCTAGTAGAAAGGTGGTAATGTGCTAGTAGAACGGTGTGAATGTGCTAGTAGAAAGGTTGGAATGTTCTATTAAAACGATGGGAATGTGCTAGTAAGAATTTAGGAATGTGCTATTAGAAAAGTGCTAGTAGAAAGGTGGTAATGTGCTAGTAAGAATTTAGGAATGTGCTATTAGAACGGTGGGAATGTGCTAGTAGAAAGGTGGTAATGTGCTAGTAGAACGGTGTGAATGTGCTAGTAGAAAGGTTGGAATGTTCTATTAAAACGATGGGAATGTGCTAGTAAGAATTTAGGAATGTGCTATTAGAAAAGTGCTAGTAGAAAGGTGGTAATGTGCTAGTAGAACGGTGGGAATGTGCTAGTAAGAATTTAGGAATGTGCTATTAGAAAAGTGCTAGTAGAAAGGTGGTAATGTGCTAGTAGAACGGTGGGAATGTGCTAGTAAGAATTTAGGAATGTGCTATTAGAAAAGTGCTAGTAGAAAGGTGGTAATGTGCTAGTAGAACGGTGGGAATGTGCTAGTAAGAATTTAGGAATGTGCTATTAGAAAAGTGCTAGTAGAAAGGTGGAAATTCTCTAGTGAAAGATGGGATCGCGCAGGTAGAAAGGACCCATTTGGAATGTTTAGTAATGTGAAACATGATGTGAGGTTTTATAATTGAGATGGTCATGTATAACAAAACATGATGACCATACTACGGTTATAAAAAAAAAATTGTTAATGTTTTGAAAGTAAGACATCGCATGGGAGATGTCAAGTTGGTAATGTGCCATCTGTTAACACATGCGTTGGACTAGGCTTTAATCTCTAATCCATTTCCATTTAACGAATAAAAAAAAAAAAATAATAAAAAAATCAAATTCTATTAGATGGTTAATTTATGGTATGTACCCCGCATAGACCATCTACCAGCAACTAATATAGTACAGCATTCTAAAATAACCACTGCCTCTATTTGAGAGACGATGTTACTCTCTTAAATATGATAAATAATATCCCTGAAAAAGAAATGTATATTAGAGTAGAATTTTTAAAAAAATTAAATACTTAGCACATTTGTGTTTTATTTTTTTTTTTTTTTTTTTTTTTTTGCAAGCGAGCTGTCGACTTTCCTTAAATGTTTTATTATGCAGTCGCTGTCTCGAACATTGTTAAAAAAAAGTGTCTATGACTCAATAATTCATGACATCAGAGCACTACAAAAATAAACCCCATAGAAATGTGTTATAAAATTGAAACATAGCAATGAAGATATTACATTTTTTAATAAATAAATGTTTCCAGTTAAACATATTTATTATGAGTCAATGAGACGCGCTAATTGAAATCAAATGAAGAAATGTTATATTTGTTTAAAATTACAGAAGCAAACAACAAAATAAAGTGAAAAATGCATAACAAGAGGTGTAGTTTTTGATCTATTAATATCTTTACATTACATTATGTTTTCGCTGTTAAAATGTCTGATTATTATACAATTTTTTTTTATTTTTTTTTTACATGGATGAATTATACCAATAAATGGAATGGTATGAAGATAATATGAAGATAATAAGGGGGAGAGACTGAAATCAGGTTAGCAAAAAAATAAATAAATAAATTTAAAAAAAGGAAATGAGTGAAACTAATTAAATAAAAATAGTCAAAAATTGTATAACTCTTTTGCTGCCCTCTTGGATACAACTTTTCAACTAAGGGCTATTTTTAAAAAAAAAATAATTCTGTTTTTTTCTTCTTTTGTTTGTTCGCCCATGAAGGCTTCCTGCCGACACGTTCGTTGCGTTCATTTTTTCAGGTTTTCCTATAATTTGTCTCACTCATTTCCTAAGATGAAGATGAATAGTCCGGTATTCAATAAATGAAGATGAGGGGCCAGACATGGAAGAAATTATCTTAAATTTTCGGACACAAAAAAAATAATAATATAATAACCCGCAAAATCTGGCACAATAAAGCAACATCCTGTCGTGAAGGGGCCAGAACTCGAGAGGGTAAGTCGACGGAAATAGTAAGTTAACAGAATGTTAAACAGTGGTCCTCAAGGGTGTCAGGAAAAATCTGTATACATTTGTAAACCTGAGTGGTTCAGTCCTGACACAAGACCAGTCCTGACACAAGACCAGGCCATAAATATCACGGCACTGGGTGTAACGCAATAAGGGGGTAGTCCAGGAATATGTCAACAACAGCTCGACAAGAATGAAAGAATGTTATTTGTTGAGCTACTGATAACATTGTGTGGGGCCCGTCTTTGTGTGAGGCATGGGACTTTGATGTGTGTGTGGGGATTTTTAAAAAAAAAAAAAGTATTTTTCTTGGTACTATATTTTTCAGGCAGGGAAGTTAAATTTGAATATGTGCTAAATGTGGCAAAATGGATTTTTCGCGGACCGCCTTTTACATATGCATGGCACGGAAGCTAGATGTGGAACATTGGCTAGGAATGTGGGGCAAGGCATTTACGTGGACTGTGTATTATTACAAAGCTTTTCGTTTGATTAATTTAGCGTGATATTCTACATCACCTTGAGGTGGGCGCTGAATGAAAAAGGGGGGGGGGCGCTGAGGGGTTGGGGTAGCCTGGATAGGTCGACTTGGCAGTAAGTTCGGAAGTTGAATCAGGGGCGTAGCTATATGGTACATGGTGACGGGGCTAAAATAACAATGTGGCGCCTCCATCCAGGGTATATAGAGTAAAACTTCAATTTGTTTAGTATCCACTTGGCAACATTGGCAATATTTTACCAAATCCCACTACGCCACTGGCAATATTTTACAACTCGGCTACGCCACTGGCAATGTTTACCAACCCGCTACGCCTCTGAGGCCGTAAGTTTTCAATACAGGAATGTAAACAGTTCCAGATCGTTTAAAAAAGAAAGAGACAACAAGAGGGAAAAAGTCTTGCATACAACTTCTATGAGGCCACAGGCTCAGAAAAGTCTTAAATCAAACTTCTATGAGGCCACAGGTTCAGTAAAGTCTTGTACAAAACTTCTATGAGGCCACAGGTTCAGTAAAGTCTTGTACAAAACTTCTATGAGGCCACAGGCTCAGAAAAGTCTTAAATCAAACTTCTATGAGGCCACAGGTTCAGTAAAGTCTTGTACAAAACTTCTATGAGGCCACAGGGTCAGTAAAGTCTTGTACAAAACTTCTATGAGGCCACAGGGTCAGTAAAGTCTTGCACAAAACTTCTATGAGGCCACCGGTTCAGTGAAGTCTTGTACAAAACTTCTATGAGGCCACAGGTTCAGTCAAGCCTTGCACAAAACTTCCGAGGACACGGGTTCAGCTTTTGAAAACGTCAACATTACCAGCCGAGCCCAAACACTTTGATTCGTTACAATACTTTTTTCACTACAAAGTACTTGTCACTCAACATTTGTGTAAAGTACAGTCTTATGTGATTTTACGTAGCCGAGTCTGAGACCAGCAAAACATTGGTCGCAGTGTCTTGGCCATTACGTTAGTGTGTTAAAATAAAGGAGCCCAAGAATAGTCTAGATCAGAATAATCTTAACTATCGTTTCCTAGTGTAAGGTAAGGCGGAAGTGTAAGGCGGAACGCCCCCACCGCACACCCTTCCTACGCCACTGCATGGAGGTGTATGCTACGCTATGTGAGAATATGATGATACGCCATGACATTACAGATGATGATAAGTTATGACACAGAAAAACAGTATGAGCCGCTGATACAAAGCAGTGTACGATAAGCCGAACATATTTAGTACATTGGGAAATCATTTTCGTTCTGGGCCGTGCTGTGGTTGAGGGTGTACGCATCGTGTTTGGCGTCGCCCCTGACGGAGTGACGCGTCTCCTCGGTCAGAGATTTGGAGAACGCCCTCTCGTGTTTAAACTGGTTCTCCAAACGCCGGAAGTCGCGTGGCTGCTTGCCCTCCCCGTTGGGTGCCAGCTCAGAGGCGTATCCTGCTAAGCTGTCGGTCGACGTGTCGTGGTTCTGGGCCGAGCTGCGTTTTTTCGAGTCCTTCTTGGAGACCTTTTTGGTCTTTTTGGATTTTTTGTCCTTCTTCTTGGTGCCCGTCTTATCCCCGTAGGGTGGGACCGACCTTGGCCTTTGGGTTCCAGGCAACGTGCCGTAGTACCCGTATGGTGTAGGAGCTACCATGTAGTAGCCGGGGCCCGGTGGCCCGGGGAGGTAACCTTTCCTGGAAGTGTATCCGTTGAGTTCGCTCCCGTGGTGCTGCCGCTGGACGAAGTCTTCGCGTCTGCTGATTCGCGGGCCTCTGGGGGAGTCGTAATCGGTGGGAGGCGTCACGGGTCTGGAGTCGGAGCCGCTGGAACCGTCACGGGTGCGGTTGACGTGACCTTTCTTCTTGGCGCGGCCACTCACCCCCGAGGAGGAGGAGGATGAGGAGGATCGTGAGGAGGAGCTTCTGTTTCTGGGGCGGGGCCTAAGATCTCCCTCGTAGTACATGTGGCCTGGTGGGGGCTGCACGAACATTGGAATGGGGCGGGCCCTCATCATAGGGGGAGGGGGAGGAGAGAAAAAACGGGGGCGGGGGTAGGCATACACAGATTGTGGGGGAGGGGGCCTAACAATGACCGGTCTGACGTAAGCAGGTGGTGGGGGCAGGTAGGGGCGCAGAGGCACCATGATGGGCTGACGGGAGGGTGCCATCACGGCAGAGGCTGAGTAATGGGAGCCCGCGTGACCGGGACGTCTCTCCAAAGTATCCGTCGTGTGGGGGGGGGGGCCGAACAGTGACCGGTCTGACGTAAGCAGGTGGTGGGGGCAGGTAGGGGCGCAGAGGCACCATGATGGGCTGACGGGAGGGTGCCATCACGGCAGAGGCTGAGTAATGGGAGCCCGCGTAACCGGGACGTCTCTCCAAAGTATCCGTCGCTGCTTGTATCATAGACTGGGTGTCGTCTACGGTGGTGGCACCCCCTCCGCCGCTGAACTTGTGCAGTGCATATTTCTTAACCTGTGCGTCTTTGGTAGAATAGAAATACCCGGAAGGAGGGGGTTCCTTGTAAAAAGCCGGGGACGTGTTGAGAACCATCGGCTCACCCGGCACCAGCTGGATCGGGAAATCCGGAAGTGACGCAGTGTCGTCCCGGAAAGACGTGTCGACTTTGCTGGACTCGTACGTGGCCATGGTGACCCCTGCGCCCAGCGTGGAGTACGTGCTCCCAGACTGTTTGCTTCTTTTATCCATGACGGACGTCCACTGCACCAGCTCCATGGCGTCCTTGGGGGACATCGTGATAAACCCGTGGCACTCCAGGACCTGCCTCCCTTTGGTCCGCCTGGTGATGGCCGTGAAGATGGCTGGCCTTTCGTTGTTGATTCCGCCGGCTTCCGGCGAGCTGAGCGACACGAACCTCGCCGTGACCTCGTTGGTGGCCGCGTTGCTCGTCCTCACGCACCGGACGGCGGCGCACATCGTCAGGGCGGAGAACGGGAACAGCACGATGTTGCCGGGGTCGTTCTTGTAGCGGAGCTGGATGCCCGAGGGCACGATGGTGAGCGTGGCGAGGATGCCCTGGATGTTGTCGTCGTTGTCCACGGGGTACCGGGACCGGAGCGGCTGCTGGACAGCCTCGAGCCCCTCTGACGTCTCCAGCGGGACGGCGCTGCCGATGTAGAGGACGTCCTTGGCGAGTGGCGTCGATGGCAGACGTTGGATCACCATCTTGGTAGCTCTTCACTTCTGTGGATAAGAAAAATAAATAAAGGATAGACAATGTACATGTTATTAATCAAATAGGTAGGTGTTGACCTAACTACACATTTTTCACATAGCATTTGTATAAGGCTGAAATTCGATACTTCTATGTGAATTTTGTATAAGGATCTGTACAACATAAGACAAGTAACTGGATGAAAGTTAAATGAAGTTAAACAGTCTTCTTGTAACGGCGAGCTTTTAATGGTAATAGAGTCGTAGAGCCCTATACTTACGAAAGAATAGGGGTCAATCTTATAGATAAGAATAGCTTAGTTAATAAATCTGGCACCCACCCCCACAAATGAAAACAAATCTCTATGGTTGGCCGAAAATGCAGCCCCTGAATATAAAGGGAGAAAAGCCCCCCTCTGGGCACGGACCGCTCCCCTCTCCCAGCACTCCCTTCCTAAGCCGGTCCTTGGTGCTGTTGGAAACTTAAAATTTTGGGAACCGCTGCGCTAGTAAATCTGCGTGCAATTTAAATATCCGGAATCTTCAGTAGATTATTAACAACTAGATAGGTGGTCCCCAACCTTTTTCAAACCAGACACAAAAAACTAAACTTACTTGTCGACCACATGTGGTTTTACATATTTAAACGCTTGGTGGCTTAAGAGAGAAGTATAAATATTAACCAATCGGGGTACGTATGATCCAAAATATAAGGTACTGCAACACATCAAGAAAATACTAGAAGAAGGTATGTGGAAGCTTGAATAGAGACAGGGCAATAAAATAATAACGTTTCGACGAAAAGCCTTCCTCAACAGACTGGACAAATGAATGAACCGAGGGGGGTAGGTATTTGAATTGATTTACATTCACTCTCTACAAATGTATTTTTTTTTAAAAATGTGTCCTGTCTGCCGAGGGAAGGCTCTGCGCCGAAACTTTGTTCGTTTCTTGCACTGTATTTCTGTTCAAACTGCTACACACCCTGTTCTACTATTTCCTTCACACAGCTTGAACGCAGTCCTTCATTTATTACCCAACACATCAGGCTTTAGACCTAAGCTGTTCTTGTGTGTTTAACATCTCATCAAATTGTCTCCCCTGTATCACCAAGGGCAGGAATCAGTCAACTTTGCAGTTTTTCTGGTGTACGTTGATTAGGGGCAATTAAATAATATTCCAATATTTCCTGCAGTGCAGTTATTAGGCTTATTTTTCATACAGTGATGTACACATGTTTCCCAGTAATGTACACATGTTCCCGCAGTGATGCACACATGTTTCTCGCATTGATGTACACATTTTTCCCCAAGTAATGTACACATGTTTTCCGCAGTGATGCACACATGTTTCCCCAGTGATGCACACATATTCCCCAGTGAGGCACACATGTTTCCCAGTGATGCACACACATTTCCCACATTGATGTACACATATTTCCCCCCAGTGATGCACACATGTTTCACACAGTGTTTCCCATTTATTTTTTCTCTGCCTTTAGATAAGGGGCGGGTAACTCTTTTATCGCAGAGGGCCGCAAGGATATTACTTTTTCTTTGGCGGGCCGCATGCTAATTTGATACACCTGGCTTATATACGTCACTATGGGATTCGGATATTCATTTCGAGTTCATTGGAATAATGGTGCACACCGGGTTTTTCCAGACAAGCCATGAACTGTGTAACTTTGTTCAAAAGTCAGTTTACATGAAAAAGAACCACATGAGTGGAAGCATCTGTTTGGACGCGAACCCCATAGATTGGCTACTATTTAGAAAGTCGCTATGACAACGCTGTTTTTCTCTGGGGGCGTCCATTAATTATTTCAACAATTTTTAGCAATTTTTGCCCCCCCCCCCCCTTTTCCGTCAACAACTGTCAAACTGTCAATGACCTCCCCTTACTAATTATGTCATAAAATAATTTATAAAAAAAATATTAATAAATATATAAATACATTTTACTTTGTGCTGATCTATTTTAATAACACAAAATGTAGGAAAAACATTCTATTGCATCTTGAGCTTGTTAATCAAAAATTTAAAAAAGTTTTTACACTTAAATTTTATAATGCAGGATAATTGAAAAGGTTGTTAAGGACTAAACATCATTGTTTGTGCAAGTATAAATATGACTATTGTAAGTATAGCTGACAATTGTAGCATAGTTTCGAGCTGTTATCATCTTCCCAGAGAGCAGCCAGGTGTTGGTATATTATTATCGTAACAATGGGAAAAGTAGCTGATTTATTATTTTCATCTTGAGGCACTGACATACCAGACAAATCAACATTATTCTCATCTAACCATTCAGCACTTAAAATAGAAGCACTGTCAGTGTGAGGAATAATTGCTCTATAAGTTCTCATCTCTCCTGGCAGCTACTTGCATTAGTCGAATACTTTTTTGTTGAGGAGCAGGTGGTAATTTCTTACGCATTGTCGGTGCTGTTGAACATGCTATTTCAACATGACTTATAATGAACAATATATGTTACATATTTTTTCAAATCCGTTCACTTTACTTTCCCCTAATTCTCATAATATCGAATTCCTACTCTATCAATATATTTAATTTTGACTGCACATGACACTTGAACCTTGACCTTGTTCCGTAACGTGCAACATGACCGCAAACATACCGCCCTAGTCATTTGCGACACACAGAATCTACAGGTGAAGAGAGGCCAACTTTTGACTTCTCTTGCACTAACAAAGATGTGCTAACATTCTGACCGGCCATCAACAGTGCAAGACAGACACACATTAAATAAATCTTATATTTATATTGTTAAAAGCCTAACATTTCTTTTAATTTTCACTCATTAAATTTGTTAAAATAATGTAATAACCAGTCAATTTTAAAATTAAAATGTTAATATAGAAAACATGATTTTTGACGTCAACTAATCTAACCCCCCCCCCCCTTTTCAAAAATTGTCAAACATTTCCCCCACCCCCCCCCCCCCCCCCATTTTGTTGACATAATTAATGGACGACCCCTTTGCATGATTGGAAGCCGGCAAGAAGTGATGGGATTATATATTAATTAATTAATTTTGGGGGAATTTTTTTCTTTTCAACATCGTAGTCTCACACCACCAGAAACCATAACCACGGACCACAGTTTGGGAACCTCTGAACTAGATGAAGTTCATCATCGTCTGCCCTCCATCACCCCTGATGATTTCTCCACACACACCCGTGCCACGTCTTCTCAGTACCCCTTTAATCAGGTCTGCACAACTCCAAATGTAAGGTGGGCCGTAATACTTTATGAAAATCTTGGGCGGGCCGAAAGAAAATAGGGCAGGGGTGAAAGCTATTAAGAAAATAATAATAATCTCTTAAACATATTTTGCTTGGGGTGTGGCTGCTTCCATTTCTGGATAGCGCGCAAAATATAATTCCCGATAACTAAGCTAAATGATAATTTTTTTAAAGCACGATATTTCTTTGGAGCGTAATGTTTTCTTTTCTTTTCGGAAAATGAAATCGTCTCAATATAAATATGGTGTAATAAATATTCCGTTTAAAAGTGTTTGGGACATCAGAATATTTAATAAAGTACATGA
Source organism: Lymnaea stagnalis (assembly GCA_964033795.1). Taxonomy (NCBI): domain Eukaryota; kingdom Metazoa; phylum Mollusca; class Gastropoda; family Lymnaeidae; genus Lymnaea; species Lymnaea stagnalis. Next base: position 225,401 of record CAXITT010000584.1, on the reverse strand, counting down.
GCGTGAAGTAGAAAGTGTGCAGTGTCGTATCATGGGGTGGGGGGGGAGAAGGGGGAAGAGGTGTAGCAAAAATTGGGATTCTTAAATGTGCGTTACTTGAGTTCATGTTTTGTCAAGTAACTTTAGCAGATGGGAAGTGCACGCATTGCTGTCGCCAATGTTTGGCGGGCTATAACTAGTAAAGAATATTTCGCTACTTACGAAGTAAATTTAATGTGAAACATTGCATTGGTTTTCGGTAAGAAGTTTGTCGTATTCAGGAGATATATTGGAAGTGGCTGTTCTAAAGATGTCCTCCAAATGATCATCACGCAAACATAAGCGTTGCTTGCATTTATGAATGCTGATTAATTGAGAATATCTGTTCACATCGATTAGTGGTTCCGAATACGCTAAAAATTTTCAGTGCAACTTCGTTAAGATTTTTGTATTTCTCACGGTCCAGATTATAAAATCCTTCAGGCTGCTCTCTCTGTACTTGCTTCGTTGAATTTTCCGAGGTTCGATAACCTCCAGCTGCAATGGAACTGGTATGTCCTCGGGATTCACAGAAAATGGATCTCCAATTAGTTTAAACTGAATTTCTTCTTCTTTAAAAAAATAATTCTTCTATCAAAAGATTAATTTCATTAGAATTTTTTCCCCAAAACGATGTGTTTTAATTTATAATATTATGAGTTTTCACCAAAGTCTTCGCGGGCCGCAAAGTGAGTGTTGGCGGGCCGCATACGGCCCGCGGGCCGTATGTTGTGCAGGCCTGCCTTGAATTATATCAACATGCAGTTTCTGTCCCTCCCCCACCCCAAAACAACAACAAAAACAAACCTCTTAACTAGAAACACCAAGAAATAAAAATAAGTTTGTTATATCAAAAGAAAACAGTACTTACTAAAATGAATATGCCTTCATGATCTAGGTTACTTTGGACTAATTTTGAATTAATGTTTAATGTGTACAATTATACAGGCGCATCCCATGACTTTTGCATTATTAAAACTATTCCAGGCCGTGTACGCAGCCATTCGTGGAAATGTCGAAATGTGTATTTTATCACACAGCAATCAGTCAGCTTATTCGACGCTTTGTATAGGTGGGACACATGCACGTTGCACGGACAGTATATGTGTTATGACAAATTATGATGATGTCAGCAGGTGCCATTGAACCTACGCTAGGGCCGACGCGAACTTCGGTGTTACTGAACGACCTCATAAAACTACACGCCTCGCAAAGACTGACGGGTAATAACTGAATAGAATCGAGGCGCTTGTTCCAGGGAACAGCTCCTCTCGTAGGAAAGTGTAAAATCTATCGAAAGAAATAGAGACGATAGTGTTATATCTATCGAAAGAAATAGATGACAGTGTCATATTATCGAAAGAAATAGATGATAGTGGCATATTTATCGAAAGAAACATATGATAGTGTTATATCTATCGACAAAAAATAGATGGCTTTACAATGTATAAATAGCCAAATCGTTTAATAGCCAAATTATTAAATAGCCTTATTGGTCAAGAGTCAAATGATTAAATGACCACCTGTAGTGGATGTCAGAAGCCCGTGGCTGGAGAGAGGGGGCTCAGTACGCCTCAGTGACCGGATGGTTCCCTCATATAAATCAACAGCAAACACCGGCACGTTGCAACAGAACAAACGTGAGGATATAGGAACGACAGCGCTCACCGTCTTTGTGGTTTTAGCGCAGGGGCGGGCAACCGCTTTGTTAAGAGCGCCGCAAAAACATTGGGGGGGGGGGGCGCCCCACATGTTACTTTTCTTGGAATCTAAGAGTTCTTGTTTTATATACGTGATCAGAGATGGGCTTCGGAAATTCACTTCTAGTTTTAGTTTGCTGTTACACTGTTATCATTATTACAACGGCTGGGACGATGCTTTTTAATTTTCAAAGGCATTTACAGATGCTCGTTCAAAGTTGTTTATATTTTACATGGATTATTAGATATACTCCAGTTTCCCGGAAGGTCTTACGAGCCGAAGTAAGGGTTTCATCGGGCCCTTATTGTGTCCTGCGTGTCGTGGTTGCCTGCACCTGTTTTAGCGCGTGTCCCAATTGTAAAATCCCTCCCCCACAACCGGATTTCTAAAGTTCATAACCGGTTTGCTAAAAAATAAAAAAAAAAGATTCCACATTCCTAGATATTACTTAAGCTGTTATCGAACCGAATACGAACTTCTACAAGAAGGTTTGATTCCCACCTCTACCTAGTACGAACCTCTACAAGAAGGTTTGATTCCCACCTCTACCTAGTACGAACTTCTACAAGGTTTGATTCCCACCTCTACCTAGTACGAACTTCTACAAGGTTTGATTCCCACCTCTACCTAGTACGAACTTCTACAAGGTTTGATTCCCACCTCTACCTAGTACGAACCTCTAAAAGAAGGTTTGATTCCCACTTCTACCTAGTACGAACTTCTACAAGGTTTGATTCCCACCTCTACCTAGTACGAACTTCTACAAGAAGGTTCGATTCCCACCTCAATGTAAGATAATATTTACACATTTTCTGGGGGGGGGGGGGCAATCAAGCGGGTGGAGAGCACTCGTGGGTGGGGCCAACAAGGTGGCCAATCTAGAAGAATGAATTAAATCAATATATATGTATATACACTCTACCATCCGCTGCACTAGAACTGAGCGTGGTGGTACAAATCAGCTTTCTTCGTAAAAGCAGCACAATTCTTTCCAGGCACGTTACCGGCTGGAGGAAAGAATTAAACAAGAGATGAAAACAGAGCGCACTGAGGCGTAAAGCTGGTAGATTGTGAAGACATTCGTCAGTGGTGCGCAACCAGTGATCATATTAAAAAAAAAACTTAACTGTGTGATTAAGAGAAAAAGTCTCTTAGAAGGTTGCGCTCCACTGGCCCACACCGGGGCTGTCCTAGATGTTAGGCTGACATGGTAACTTCCTGGTTAATTGTGTTCTTTGTATTTTCATTTTGAACCGGTGGCTCTAATATTCCTGTTCACTCCTGGTGCACATCAAAACAACCAGTGCACGCCCCGACGATCAGTACACACAAGTACAATCAGTGCATATCAATTAAAGCACACGAGTGCAATGAGTACACACCTATACACTCAGTGTGAAAAAAAGGCAATCGGTACACACCAAAAAATTACTAAACATTATACACCGTTACAAGGTTACATGCCAATGTAATCAGTACATCGATTATCAATAAATCAGTCCATACACGCATACTGCAGTGTTATTCTTCACGCGCCAGTCCACAGAACCCAGGTAATACAAATAATATGGCTCTTACCATCTTCATTGCCAGTATTCAATAAAAATTCAGCTTCATTGCAATTATGCAATAACCTTTATACCATCTTCATTGTCATTATTCAGTAACCAGTATGGGGTACATCTGGAGGGGTAGTACCTCTGATTGAGCAGCAGTCGTAACCCCCTTAGGGTAGCTAATCAATCTTTGGTCCCAACACTGTACTCAGCTCTCGCCTCTGGCTCCGAGAAGCTGTAACATGCACAGCGGCCACAAACCCGGACAACGGCTTCGACTTGCCGGCAAAACCAGGTTGAGTGTAGCCGAAGGGCTTAGAAGATTCGGTGAAAAGGGCTTGTCCCCCCCCCGCAGCATGTAAAAGACTGAATCCGGCAAACTGTGCGAAGGAACCAAGACTCGATCAACGGACATATGGCAAAGACAGCAAAGTGACGTGGATCGTCCAGAGCACGGCCAGACACGTAGAGCGCCATGGTCATTCACTGCACCTTCACCCAATCCCATCCCCAGTCGTCTCGACAATGTCTTGCAGCTGGATCAAGATGATATTGTGCGAGAGAGTTGGGCCGACGACTCGCTCAATTCTTCTTCACGTATATCCTAATCACAGCGCGCGTCACTGAATCAACATCACCCCCCCCCCTACTCTAACTGAGACCCAATATGCTATATGCCTTTTCTCAAGCGACCAGGTGATGACCCAAGACCGTCTAGAGAACACAAAGAAGGGGGGCACATCTCTGCACGAAAAGCTTCACCAGCTGTTTGATGTGGCGGCAAGAGACCATTCCACAGGACTTAAAAGATGCATCTATTGTTCACCTGTAGAAGAGTAAAGGAAACCGTGCACCGTGCGACAACCACCGTGGCGTATCACTGCTCTCAATTGCAGGCAAGATAGACACAGTCTTGCTAAACCGTCTTAATGAGCATCTGGAGAAGGGTCTACCGACAGGAAGTCAAGTCGACTTCCGGAAGGAACAAGGAACCATCGATATAGTGTTTGCGGCCAAATAGGTACAGGAAAAATGCAGGGAACAAAATGTTGAACTCTTATCTACCAATTTAGACTTGACCAAGGCTTTCGACATACTAGTTGAGAGGGCTTTTGGAAGATCATGGTCAAATATGGATACCCCATGAAGTTCGTGTCAATGGTACGACTATTCCATGATGGTATGCAGGCGAGAGTTTGGGAAAATGGAGAGGCGTCAAAGCCATTCCCTGTAACAAATTGCGTGAAACAAGAATGTGTACTAGCACCAACACTTTTCAGCCTCATGTTTTCCGCAATGCTGACCAATGCCTTCAGAGAGGGAGACGCTGTAATTGGCCTCAGATACCGAACTGACGGTAATCTATTCAACCTCAAGAGACTACATGCTAAAACGAAAGTCCTGACATACACTATCAGTAACCTCCTTGTATGCAGACGAATGTGCCTTAAATAACGTATCAGAAGTGAACACGCAGCGTCACAAACTTTTCCAATGCCTGCACAAACTTCCGGCACACGATTAACACACACACACAAAATTACAGCCAGCTCCTCGAAGACCGTATGTTGATCCCATCAATCCAAGAATAAGGCGAAAAACTTAAGGTAGAGAATAGCTTTCTTACTTTGTCAACACACTGTACCAAAGCGCAACCATCGATGACGAGGTTGACCTCCGCATTGCAAGAGCCAGTGCAACCTATGGCACACATTTTATAAGAACGTATGGACCAGGAGAGGTATCAGCACTCAAACTAAGTTGAACGTATATAAGACGGCTGTTCACCCTAAGCTTCTCTGTGCTTGTGACACGTGGACGGTATACTAACGCCATGCAAGAATGCTGAACCACTTTCATGCAACAAGACTCAACATCAAATGGCACGACAGGGTCCCAGACACTGAGGTGCTCACACACGCAAGTCTCCCCGGCATCTTTACCATCTTAATGCAGTCCGAGCTTCGCTGGGCGGGACATGTTGTAAGAATGTCAGACGACCGTCTGCCCAAAAGAATATTCTATGGTGAGCTCGAGCTGCTGGCGGGCATTTGAAACGTTTTAAAGACAACCTGAAAGCCTTACTGAAAGCGTTCGATGTAAACCCAGACACGTGGGAGAAAAGCAAAGGATCGAACGTCGTGGCGTTCCACCTTACACAGGGGCTCCATGCAACATAATGTTAACAGAACAGTGGCTGCAGAGCGCAAAAGACATGCGAGGCCTCACTCTGCTCCCAGAGATGCCCCCATCAGTCTCCTGCACCTACTGCACAAGAAAATTTCGTGCCAGACTCGGCCTCATCAGCCACCTGAGCACCCACAGTCACGATCAGAACTAGCACACATCCGCTGATTAAAGTGGTCATGACCGACTGACAAACATCAACAACATCCATAAGCCATCAATATTACAACACATCTGCTGTACCGTCTTTAGTTTTAGAACCCAATTTAGCTTCAAGGGTCCACATATAAATACCGGTAAACAAAACCACGAAGGGTGTTAACTCTCCCGAATTCTCTCCCATTCAAACCATTATCGCAATCTCATATATATATATTTTTTTTTTTGTCCTGCTTCCTCTTCCCCCAACTCCACATGTTTTATATCAATAATACTGAGTGGATAAAAAGCTGTCACGCAGTGAGCGTCATGCGTGACTGTTGAACTCGGTAAGTATTTTTTTTTTCTTTAGAGTGGTGGGGGGCGACTATTATATTAGTCATTGAAGAGACAAGGGCGTGATGTAGGACTGTCTGTGGGCAGATTTTGTTTTGAAGAAACGGTATTTCTCATTGAGCACATCGAGTCGTGCACTAGTGAGTGCTCTCTTGTAGGTAAACTTACTGCTGCTGAAGGTGAGTAGATGGGAATGTGTAAGCTTAAGTTGGTTTGTCTTGACTTGAACGCTTGGCTTGAACTGAACACCGCAAACACATACCGCAGATAAACATGTGTGCGTGTGTTCAATAGATGCGTGCGTGTGTTCTCTAGATGCACGCCATCGGGAAAACGTGTTTACTGCTTTTCAATATCTGCTGGCCATGGTGTTATCTGCTGGCCATTGTTTTATCTGTTGGCCACTGTGTTATCTGCTGGCCACTGTGTTATCACCTGGCCATGGTGTTATCACCTGGCCATGGTGTTATCACCTGGCCATGGTGTTATCTGCTGGCCATTGTATTATCTCCTGGCCACTGTTTTATCTGCTGGCCACTGCGTTATCTGCTGGCCACTGCTTTATCTGCTGGCCACTGTTTTATCTGCTGGCCACGGTGTTATCTGCTGACCATGTTGTTATCTGCTGACCATGTTGTTATCTGCTGGCCACTGCTTTATCTGCTGGCCACTGTTTTATCTGCTGGCCACGGTGTTATCTGCTGACCATGTTGTTATCTGCTGACCATGTTGTTATCTGCTGGCCATGGTGTTATCTGCTGGCCACTGCATTATCTGCTGGCCACTGTGTTATCTGCTTACCACTGTTTTATCTGCTTTAAATGCTGGCATGTATTATAGAAAATGAGAAGTATGCTTTTTTTGTTTTGCTTAGAACTCTTGGACCCACCAGGTATTTACTCAAAACAACCGGACCCGGTGTAAAAACAACAAGAACTGAAACCGGTTCAGCCCTGGTAATCCATTATTTCTGTTAATATTTATTATATGACCAACTTACATCCCTTTCTGATCTCATTAAAATTAGTTTTATTAAAATTAAATTATTCTTTATTCGATTATTACTGATAGAAATATGAGATGCTACATGTGACTTTAATTAAGATACGAGAAATAAGACTTTCTCTATGATTGAGACTGCTTGTTACATTGACAGAGATGCCTCCTAGATTGACAGAGATACTAGAAGAAGAAATCCGTGAGACCGAAATTGTGTTAGAATGACAGAGATGCCAGGAGAAGACATTGTTTAGGAGACTGCATGTGCGTTAGAAAAGACAGAGATACCAGAAGAAGACATCCGTGAGACTGAAATTGTGTTAGATTGACAGAGATGCCAGGAGAAGACATTGTTTATGAGACCGCATGTGCGTCAGAACGACAAAGATACCAGAAGAAGACACCATCTGTGAGACTGCAATAGTGTTGGATTGACAAAGATACGAGGAGACGACATGGTCTATATGAATCTGCAATTTTTGTGTTCCGTTGATAGAGATGTCATAAGAATTCGTTGATCAACGAGACAACAATTTTGTTAGAACAAAAGCCGTTTCATGTCTATCCTTGAAGACCCGACGTTCCCTCTCTATAGGTCTGTGCGTTATTTCACGTCAATGGCTTCACTTCAAGCACCCGACGGACAAACACACACACACCGACGCTTTGGTCGGCCTGAGGCTGCTTACATTGTTGTAGGACATAGGGCGGGGACACATTCTTTCCTACAGTGGATCTCGGCATGTGTAACATGGGACACACGAGCAGAGCGGCGATTTTTAGTAGGCGTGCAGAGGTTGTACCCCAAGGCCCTTCACTCATCAATACAAATATCCGCAATGTTATCCATGTGGATATTGAATAAATATGACAATTTATTCAAGATAATTCGTTTTGGCTAAAATAATGCGAGAATCCCTGGATTTTTATTTTGGTTTCATCCAGGTAGACTTTGCTATATTAGGTTACAGGTGGGGCGTATGTATGCAGGTGAGAGGTACTTTTCATTTTATAAAAAAAAAAAAAAAATTTTTTAAATGTGTAGCGACATCATAAATAGTTCTTAGTAAACAATACGTGTATGAATTTAGAATGGAGAATAGACACATTGTGTCAGACACACCGCTCTCATGGAGAATGGACACACTGTGTCAGACACACGGCTCTCATGGAGAATAGACATATTGAGTCAGACACACCGCTCTCATTGAGAATGGACACATTATGTCAGGCACACAACTCTACTGGAGAACAGACACATTATGTCAGACACACCGCTCTCATGGAGAATAGACACATTATGTCAGACACACCGCTCTACTGGAGAACAGACACATTATGTCAGACACACCGCTCTCATGGAGAATAGACACATTGTGTCAGACACATCGCTCTCATGGAGAATAGACACATTGTGTCAGATACATGGCTCTTATGGAGAATGGACACATTGTATCAGACACACGGCTCTAAAGGAGAATAGATAGACACAATATGTGAGACACACCGCTAGAAAAACAAGGGAGAGTCAAAGGAGACCACAAAAGAAGAGATACGTGTGAGACACAGCTCAGAGTGGTGGATGTGTCTGCAGTTCCTACCTTACAGAGAATCAATGTCAACAATCAAAGTGTGAATAAGAGGAGAGGGACAGAGAGAAAGAGAGAAAGAAATAGATCGATAGAGAGATAAAGCGAAAGAAAGAGAGAGAGAGAGATAGAGTGATGTGCATGAGTAGTCTCTGAGGTAGGTTGATGAATGCGTGGTAAAGAGATCCATGTGGATGAATAAATATGGACATTTATGGATGATAGGTAATCATGGTAATTGGATGAATGTGTTTGTGTTTGAGGGGTGGGTAATACGTCATGGGGGAGACATAAAAATAGTTTTTGTGGAGGTGGTAATATTCAGTGTGAAGGTGGTAATATGAGCGTGAAGGTGGTAATATGAGTGTGAAGGTGGTAATATCAGTGTGATAGTGGGATGCCAGTGTGAAGTTAAGAATGTCAGTGTGATAGTGGGAATGCCAGAGAGAAGTTGAGAATGTCAGTGTGAAGGTGGGATTATCAGTGTGAAGGTGGGATCGTCAGTGTGAAGGTGGTAATGTTGGAATAATTGGATGAATGGATGGATTGAGTAGCTTTAGCCAAAGGATGACACACCCTATAAAATAAATCCAAGCATCACGTAAAAATGCTGGTGGGTTTCGACTGAATCTACGGCCATCTTATCTCAAGGAAACTATCCAGTGAATTTTATGACTTCTAAGGCTAAGACGCGTTCTGTTTGCTTTGTACTTCAACCACTGAACAAATACTCTTTTTTTTTTCCCCATTACATCTTGTTCCCACCGGGAGCTGAAAATAGATTTTCTTCTCTCATCCATACCCAACGTTGACAATATCAAACCCATAGTTTTGTTTTTTTCTTGTAGGTTTTTCTTGGTGACCCACCACACCCCAGCCCACCCCATATGAAATCCCCAAATAATAATAATAATAATAATAATAATAATACATATTAGAGGCCCGTACGTAGCGATTGAACTTTGAGATCTTTGCTTGGAATGAACTGTTAAACTAACGTTCATTGCTGGCACAGGTCTAGAACTATGCGATGGGTACATGTACAGTGGGCCTATAATGTGTATGTGATGTGTGAATGTACAGTAGGCATATACCATGTGTGTGATGTGTACACGTGTACGATATGTATATAACCTGTATTTGATGAGCGCACCTGTACGATAGGTATATACCATGTATGGGATGTGTACACATATACGATATGTACGTAACATGTATAATAATATGGTCTTTAGAGCAAATTGAGATACGGGAGAGATATGAGAAGAGTGTTTGTGGGTAAAGAGAGAGAGGGGGGGAGAGTGAGAGAGAGAGGGAGTGAAGGAGTGAGGGGGAAATGAGGGAGGGAGAGAAAGGAAGGGGGATAAAGATGGATATAGGGGAAAGAGAGAGAGAGAGGGGGAGAGAGAGAGAGAGGGTGAGAAAGAACGAGAGGGAGAGTGAGTATAGAGAAAGAAAGAAGAGGGGGGAATAAGAAAGATAGAGGGAGAGAGAGTGAATAGAGAGAGAGGGGTAGAGAGAGAGAGAGAGAGCCCTATGTATTTATCAAGGTAATGCCTTAGTCTGGTCTGTTGGCCCCGAATGGTTGTTTGTAAAATCATATCTTGGTGTGTGTGTTTTCCCCCATTGCTTTGACTTGGTGATGACGTTGACTCCGTCATTTTTCCCAGAACCAGTTCTGGACACATTAGCGATTTGTGTGTTGGTTTCTCGTGTGGCAATAGTCAATAGAATCAATAATGATCAATGGGGTGCAGAGAGATGGAACACAAATGTAACGTTACTGGCAGAAATGACGGGGACTTTGACAGAGAACGTGAAAAAAGGGAGGGGGGGGGATGCAACTTCATAAGGAGGGCATGGGAGGACACCACTGGAGATTCAAAGATAGGGCACCACTGCGGATGGTAAGGTAGGGCGACACTAGAGATATGGTAGGGCATAACTGGAGATATGGTAAGGCACCACTGGAGATACGGTAGGGCACCACTGAAGATATGGTGGGGTATCACAGGAGATATGGTAGGTCACCACTGGCGATATGGTAGTGCACCACTGGAGATATGGTAGGGCACCATTATATATGGTATGTGAGGACACCACAGGAAATAATATGTCAGATATGTCATGGAAGAGCCCCTTAAGATGTGCTATGGAAGGATCCCTTGAGATATGCCCTGGAAGGGCCCCTTAAGATATGCACTGGATAGGCCCCTTGTTATATGCTATGGAAGGGACCCTTGTCATATGCTATGGAATGTTCCTTGTGATATGCCATGGATGGGCCCCTTGTGATAAGCCATGGAAGGGCCCCTTGTGATATGCCATGGAAGGGCCCCTTGTGATATGTCATGGAAGGACAAAAAAAGTCACAAAAGTGGCGCTATAACTTAGATTGAACCATAATAAAGGATTAACAATAAAATATTAAAATTATTATCAACTTACCACCATTGATTTATAAAATTCACTGTTTTAATTAATGTTTTCAAAACTTGAAAACATCACAAAATATGAATCTAGGGGCCGCCCAAAACCATACGCTTATTTAAATTAGCATGAATGGTTTAAAAAGAATAAAATAAATAAATATTGCCAAATTATTCCCACTAAGTTACACACGCGACCCACTTGAGGTCAGCTCACAAAGCACATACCTACAAAGTCAGTCCTGGAGTTGCGTAATGTATCCACACGTCATCAAACGGGTTTCGTACAACACACTGAACGTCTCAGAGCGTCCCCAAGCGTGAAACAATCCTCCCGGTACAACGCATAAGGTGGAAAACCAGTTCTTTCCTTTTTTTGTGTGTTTGTGTGGGGGGGTGGTTTAGAATCACAACCATGAGTTGATGTGGCCCCGGACCTGACTGCCGTGTGTAGCGATAGTCACATACGCAGCACAACTATGTGACAGCCCCCCCCCCCCCCACCACCCCCCCACCCCCCATCACCCTCTCACACCCCCATCACCCTCTCACTGCCCCATAACCCTCTCACACCCCAATCACCTTCTCACACCCCCCTTAATCTCCGACACTGGTTTCAACGTTCAAGCCNGCCTCTATTAAAAAAAAAAAAACCGCTAAAATAGGTCTCCACGCTAGTGGCTCTGCTGGCTGTTCGCGTCTACGGTGGTTCACGGGAACATTTGTCATAAAATAAAATTCCAGTCTGGTCTGCTCCCACCCACCCCCGGTTCACAAAAACCACTTGGCCTCCCGATGCTAGCAGACGCCTACAAATATTATAAGAATCCTGGGGAGGGGAGTCTTAAAAATGATAAATAAAAGTTGGGAGGAGGTTATTTTATCAAAAGAATAAAATCCCACTACTTTTCTTCAGTCTACTTTCGAAATAACAGATTAAAAACCAGCAAGAAGAAAACAAAACACAAGTTAATTAGAAGGAATTTCGGAACTCGTCGAAGAAGAAGAAAAAAAAAAAGGGGGGGGTGGGGGTGTGAAGGTGTGGTTTCATCTCGGGTGGCACTCATTTTGGGGCGACATTTTCGTTTCACTCCATAGATTTTTATTGATCATTTTTCTATAGCTCCCTGTCCATTAACGTCGTCGTTAATCACCGGCGGCAATGTCAAGGACCCCCCCCCCCCAAGGGTGTCACAAACTCTACCTACTCCACTGCTTCTTTTGTCCAGCGATGACGTCAATACTTAACAGAATAAAGCTGTTAATCCTTAACTTTCCTGGAAGTGGCTTCACTTGACTATAGCAAACCCTCCATGGACAGACCGCACTTGGAAGTGGCTTCAACTGAGTATAGAAAACTTCCACGGACAAGCCCCAACTGGTAGTGGCTTCACATGACTATAGCAAAACCTCCATGGACAGACCGCCCCTGGAAGTGGCTTCACCTGACTATATAAAACTTCCAAGGGCAAGCCCCAACTGGTAGTGGCTTCACATGACTATAGCAAAACCTCCATGGGCAAGCCCCGACTGGTAGTGGCTTCACATGACTATAGCAAATCCTCCATGGACAAGCCCCAACTGGTAGTGGCTTCACATGACTATAGCAAAACCTCCATGGACAGACCGCTAGAGACCGACCGAAAGTGATTTTCTGATTTCGGCCGAAGCCGAAAATAGGCCGAAAGTTTAAAATGACTTTTGGCCGAAACCGAAAAAAGGCCGAAAGTTTTAAAATGACTTTCGGCCGAAACCGAAAAAAGACCGAAAGTTAAAAATGAATTTCGGCCGAAACCGAAGCCGAAAATGAAATATTAAGATATTTTGAAATTCGTTCCCGCATACATTCTGCTTACATCGAAAATGATGTGGGAAAATATAAATATTTACATTATTTTTTTATAAAAATGAGATAATCGTCAATATTAATAAATAAAAATCTAATTTAGGGTTCTCAAAGTCGCGGCCAGCGAGCCATTTGTGACCCGCAAGACGATATTTTGTGGCCCGCTACATGACAGAAAAGTTTAGTGTAAATGCGCCGGCCCGTTTCCCCCATTCTCATATTATCTATAACGTGACTCTCCGCGACGGTTTCAGTCGAATCTCACCGACTAGTCTAATTCTGATTTTTTTAAAAAATGTCTCTATATTTATTTTTGTATGCCAGCTCTCTGGCAACAGTGAGTAGGTGGATGAAAGTGAATCCTAGTTCTTGAGAACCCTTAATGATTTTTTTGTTATTTATAAAGGTTGACCAGATTGTAACAGTTGTAATCGCTTTTTTGTGGATTACTTGATGCGGCCCACTCTCATTCAGACACTACCTCCTG
>CAXITT010000584.1:184701-211691 GCA_964033795.1 Lymnaea stagnalis | reverse complement strand
AGATCGTTTAGTTTGTTCTTAAAGATCGCATTGGTTTGTTTTTAAAGATCGTCTAGTTTTTGTTAATGATCGCTTTATTTGTTCTTAAAGATCGTTTAGTTTGTTCATAAAGATCGCTTAGTTTGTTATAAATTCGCTTACTTTTTTCATAAAGATCGCTTAGTTTGTTCTTAAAGATCTTTCAGTTTGTTTTTAAAGAACATTTAGTCTTCTGTTAAAGATCGCTTAGTTTATTCTTATAAATCATTAAAGATCATTTGTTTTGTTCTTAAAGTTAAAGATCATTTAGTTCGGTCTTAAAAATCGTTTAGTTTGTTCTTTAAGATCGTTTAGTTTGTTATTAAATATCGCTTAGATAGTTCTTAAAGATCGCTTAGTTTGTTTTAAAGATCGTTTAGTTTGTTCATAAATGTCGTTTAGTTTGTTGTTAAATATCCTTTAGTTTGTTCTCAAAGATTGCTTAATTTGTTCTTAAATGTCGCTTAGTTTGTTGTAAAATATCGCTTTCGCTTAGTATTAAATGACCGAAAACCTGAGTAACTTTCGGCCGGATGGCCGAAAGTCTAAGTCAATTTCGGCCGAAACCGAAGAAAAACCGAAAGTTAACTTTTCTCTTTCGGCCGAAACCGAAATTAAGCCGAAAGTTAACTTTCCAGTTTCGGCCGAAACCGAAACTTGGCCGAAAGTGATAAAATGGCCACTTTCGGCGCCGAAACCGAAGCCGAAGCCAAAATTCGGTCGGCCTCTACAGACCGCCCCTGGAAGTGGCTTCACCTGACTATAGCAAAACCTCCATGGACAAGCCCCAACTGGTAGTGGCTTCACATGACTATAGAAAACCTCCACGGACAAGCCCTATCTGGTTGTGGCTTCACATGACTATAGCAAAACCTCCATGGACAAGCCCATCTGGTAGTGGCTTCACAAGACTACAGAAAAACCTCCATGGACACGCCCCACCTGGTAGTGGCTTCACCTGAGTATAGAAAACTTCCATGGATAGGCCAAACCTGGAAGTGGCTTCACCGGACTATAGCAAAACCTCCATGGACAAGCCCCCACCTGGTAGTGGCCTCACCTGAGTATAGCAAAACCTCCATGGATCTGCCATATTTGCAAGCGGCACAACGAAACAAGTACGACAACTCCGCTAATCCGATACTTAGGCTTAGGCGAGATATTATTCACACGTAACGGTACGGGCGGGGTTTCGTTGTCTCCCTTCCTGCTCCACCCATTCATGACGTCACACATGCAAAAATCCCCCCCCCCCCGCCAATGGCGGGGTTGTCGCGGAGGTGTCACTGCCACAAGCTTGTTAACTTTGGCAGACAGTCGGCTTAATTAAGCCGGCGTATTATTCACGCCTTAACGGTACGGGCGGGGTTTCGTTTTCCCCCCTCCTCCCCCACCCATTCATGACGTCACACATGCAAAAACCCCCCCCCCCCCGCCAATGGCGGTGTTGTCGCGGAGGTGTCACTGCCACAAGCTTGTTAACTTTGGCAGACAGTCGGCTTAATTAAGCCGGCGTATTATTCACGCCATCCAGATGTGTTGCACCGGGATTGTAAACAAAAAGACATTGCTTGCGGGAGGATTGTCACCAAGTTTATCTTCATTCTAAATTCTTATAATAGTACTTAAAATGTGGATCTTTATAAACTAAATTGCCACACAACAAGGTTGGAATTTGTGGGTGTCCAAATGCGATATTTTTTTTTTTACACAAACTCGACAAATAAGTTTAAAGAAAAAAAAAATATAAGGAGATATTTAATTCCCTTTCTTCATTGTTTACTTCTAATTAACTCCGATGAAAATGGCGCGTGATTACTCGACTGGCCACCGCCCATTTTTCTCTTATTTAAACACGTGTGACAGAGTGGGGTGGGGTGGGGGGGGTGTCCTGCCTGGTGTGTGTTTGCGGTGATTGGTGACGATTGTACACATGGTTCTGGGTGTAGACCTACGGTTGGTGGGGGGGGGGGGTAAATCTTTACCTTTTTTTTGGTGGAAAAAGGTGTGTGTGTGTGGGGGGGGGGTTGTACCAATCAAAAGTGAGCCAGCTTCACAATGTTTTCAAATAAAAAAAACAAACAAACACATGCACTTTCGTATCCCTACTAGTTTGACATTAGTAAGCAAGCACGTGAATGACACCATGTTTCAACATTTCAAGGGGTTAGCGCCATCTGCTTCGGGATGAACAAAACCAAGGGAAGTCATTTCATCAAACAGCAAAAGTTAAATGACGTCATAGGGATTCATGGAGACAGATACTACGAACAAAAGTTGCAGTATCTTATATGTTTACTTTATTTAAAGTATTAAAACCAGACTGCTAAAAAATTATTTATGGGTTAGCATCAGAAACCACGTGATCCATTCTCTTGTGTGATTTAAGGTCCACTTTCTTCCTCTGAAAGGAGGGCTGTACCCCCACTTCTGCACCACTGTGAGGAGATATCCAGTCTTCTCTACTATGAGGACAAAGCTCCATCCGGGCCCCTGTACGTGCTCTCAATTTTAGGGTGACACACACATACTCCAACACCACAAAGATGACCATGTAGCAACCATTAGGATCTAATTTTATCCAGGATGTCGTACCCCTTGTTCCAATTTGAATGTTCCTTTTTCTTCACTTTTACACTAGTTCTCCTGTACCAATTTTAACATGGTTCTTTTAAACGAATTTTATCATGTTTTTTTAAAACCAATTTGATTGAACATGGTTCCATAAAACCAATTTTATCATGGTTCTTTTAAATACATTTTTTCATGGTTCCTTTAAACCAATTCTACCATGGTTCCTTTCAACCAATTCTACCATGGTTCCTTTAAACCAATTCTACCATGGTTCCTTTAAACCAATTCTACCATGGTTCCTTTCAACCAATTCTACCATGGTTCCTTTCAACCAATTCTACCATGGTTCCTTTCAACCAATTCTACCATGGTTCCTTTAAACCAATTCTACCATGGTTCCTTTAAACCAATTCTACCATGGTTCCTTTCAAACAATTCTACCATGGTTCCTTTCAACCAATTCTACCATGGTTCCTTTCAACCAATTCTACCATGGTTCCTTTAATCTCCTCTGGTTATCCAGCCCCTTAACCGACATAATAAAAATAATAAAATAAAAGAATGCTTTGGATTATTGGCAAGATTTTAATATGAAGTATTGATACTGTGATTAGTTAATATAGAACCGATCAATATGATATGTATAAGGAATGATTATGTCGTGTATAGTTTACGATAGATCGTTTACAATGTAGGGTAACCAACAAAGATTGCTGTTGATGTTCCTCCATCTTTACAAATTAAGAGTTTGATCAAAAAAATAATACAACAAATTTTAAGTAAAAATGCATAAAATTTGCTGTCGCAGGGAATGTTTAGAAGGGAAAAAAAAAGAAAGAAAAATGGATTTAGATATCACATTTAACCCTGGCGATGATGTACATGCACAAACATACTAATATGCTGATGGGAAACCTTTCATCCACTTACAGTACAGATCATACTATATGCTAACACACTGATGCTCATATCGGCTACATTTCAACCAGTTATGGATCATAATAGACATTTAAGGCTTTCACTAATTACAAATATCAATCAAAAGGGAGGGGGGGGGGGTTGTAATTATAATAACCCACATGACATTAAAGGCAGTCACAGGACAATAAGTCATGTGACATTAAAGTCAAATGACATCAAAGTCTGTAAATCATGTGAATTAACAAATAGGGCAACCCAAAAGTTATATTTACATAAATTGACTACAGATTTTTTTATGCAAGATTCAAAGTTTAACAAAAACAGCAACAACCACCTCTGCCTGTTTATGGTATTTTTTACAACTCATCACAACCTACAGTAAAGGACCAAACAGTCAAAACCTACAGTAAAAGACCAAACATTCAAAACCTACAGTAAAAGACCAAACAGTCAAAACCTAGAGTAAAAGACCAAACAGTCAAAACCTACAGTAAAAGACCAAACAGTCAAGACCTACAGTAAAAGACCAAACAGTCAAAACCTACAGTAAAAGACCAAACAGTCTAAACCTACAATAAAGGACCAAACAGTCACAACCTACAGTAAAGGACCAAACAGCCACAACCTATAGTAAAGGACCAAACAGCCACAACCTATAGTGAAGGACCAAACAGCCACAACCTATAGTAAAGGACCAAACAGTCACAACCTATAGTGAAGGACCAAACAGCCACAACCTATAGTAAAGGACCAAACAGCCACAACCTATAGTGAAGGACCAAACAGCCACAACCTATAGTAAAGGACCAAACAGCCACAACCTATAGTAAAGGACCAAACAGTGATTCTTATAACAACACCATCTTTGTTTTCATAAAATCAAATCACATGACATGAAATCAGTCACATGACATTGTAGGGCAACTGTGTCACACAAATAGACAAGCTCTGATGTTCTTCAAAGCACTGACACATCTATTTAAATCTATGTTCACACCAATCTACACACAAGGTTAATACAAACCAACATTCATGGTGACATCAAAATGTCACAACAGTTGGTGACGTCAAATGTCATAAGGTGCGTGACAACCAATGTTGTCATGTTGACTTTTGCTGCCATTGGAAATGAATTAAGTGTAAAATTTATTCCAATTTTTCAACAACACTTTAACCCAAGAAACTTTTAAAAACTTATTCCGATCTCTGCCGTGGACACAGACACACCTGGTCCTATAACGTAATCTCTAAACCCTGGCCACATGCATAAAATCCTGGCAACATCTGTACAATTAATTAGGCTCAAAATTTAAACCCATTATTTATTACAAGAGTAATTTTCCTTTTTTCCCATTATCACAAAGCAAAATTAAATCTGAGAAGTAGAAGCAAAAATAACTTTTAAAAAATGAACACAGAGCAGTGAGTTTTTTCTCCTCAATGAAATCTAGAAAACTAACCCCAACCAAGATCCTCTTCCCTCCCTTTCTTTGTAACAAGAGATTGTTCAAATATCTGTAAATGCCAGTCGGCCATTAGGAAAGAAGAAAAAAAAACAATAACATATTTTGAGCAACAAAAAGAACTAAAGACAGCAATCTACATCTTAACCGTGAGCTGGGCCAGAGTGGGGGACATACAGATCTGCTAAAAGGCTGAATGGATTTACACTTCATACATCTCCAATGATGATATTTTTGGGTTGAAAGGAGATGATAAGTTGTGGGTTTCAACCTGAATGTCATGTTTCCTTCTACTCATAACTGTTCTTATTTCAATAATATTTCTATTCTCATCAGATGGGATGAAACAATGGCAAATAAAAACATGTTAAAAATTCGACTGTTAAGCAATATAAAAATTAATGCCTACAAATGCACACTAAACAAAAAAACATTTGACCGAAATAATGGTATTAATGTAAAGGATATAAAAATAAAATTACCCTTTAGCAATGAGAGTGTTACAAGCATAAGCCATTAAGGAAACTTAACTATACAAGAATTCATTTTAAAAAAAAAAAATTGAAAAAAAGGGAACCTTAGCTTCTGCTTACTTTTCACTTTAAAGTTAGTCACTTCTCTTTCATACATCTTTTCAAAAGTTGGACTGGATGGCAAAGAGAATACAATTATTCCCATCAATGGAATGTTTTATGTGTCCAATAACAAAGACATATAAAAAACAACAACTGGAGTTGCATTATTTCGGCATTAAAAAAAAATATGCCACAAATGCATCATTAACCAACATCCCTATAAAAATTTAATTTTGACTAATCGTTCCAATCCTTGGGGACCCACTTGTGCTGCTTCTCCTGCTCCTCCATCAGATGACAGATGGTCTCGTACGTCCTCTCAAAGTCGTCATTGACAATGGTCTCGTCAAACAATCCTTTGTAGGTTTTCTCCATTTCTTTGCTTTCGTTGACGGTTCGAATGAACTTCTCCTCCTGCATTTACGCCATGAGAGATTTAAAGATAATGAGAGAATCAAAGATAATTAGAGAATCAAAGATAATGAGAGATTCAAAGATAATGAAAGATTCAAAGATAATGAAAGATTACAAAATAACAACCCCAAAAAAAAAAAATGATATCAGGCCAAAGTTAATAAAAAAAGGTTAAAAACATTATGAGCAATGTGAAATGACCACAGCAACAAATTGGAAATGATAACGTTTAGTGCCATAAGAAAAGAGAGAGAAGAACGAAAAAAAACATATTTCTGTACAACACTACTGACCAGGAAGAGTTCAGACCTGTCACCCGGGCGTAGCACCTGTGAGGATAAAACACAAAAACTTGTCACTTAACACTTGACACAGGTTTGACCAATCATGCAGTCCACACTAACTTAAACACCATGTGTAGTCATCATTAATTTAAACTCACTAAATCTAGTCCGCACTTACTTAAATACACTACATGTAGGCCGCACTAGCTGAAACACACCACATGTAGTCCACACTAACTTAAACACACCAAATGTAGTTCGTATTAACTTAAACACACTACTAACTTAAACACACCACATGCAGTCCGCACTCAGTTAATCACACCTTGTGTAGTTCGCACTAATTTAAAACACACCACACAAACTTAAACACACCATGTGTAGTCCTCACAAACTTAAACTCACCCCATGTAGTCTGCTCTAACTTTTAACACACCACATGTGGTCTGCACTAACCTAAACACACCACTTGTAGTCCCCATTAACTTAAACACACCAACCACCTTCAAAAAAACCTACTAACACATTCATCAAGTAATTTTTTTTTTTCTTTACAGTATGACAAAAAAAGGTTACAACTCAAATTCAATGAAACTTCTATTTTGGGCACAGTGTGTGGTTAGTGCATGCAGTCATGAATCGGTGCAAGAACCTTCCTTTGCAGTGTGTCATTAGAACTTACAGTAACCATAGAAGGGGCAAGGGGTGGGTGGGGTAGATACTGCAGGGCTCCTGCCTCTCCTCTAACCTCCTCCCTCTTCCCCCTCCCCTTATTTTTAAAACATTGGTAAACAAGACTTAAGTTGAAGATACCAAAAATACAACTTGCAACTTTTCCCAAGTCAAGATGGTGGTTTAACACCTGTAAACTGATGGGCACCTGTAAACTGATGGGCACCTGTAAACTGATGGGCACCTGTATGTAGGTGGGAGCACAATGACTATAATCACTGTTTTTTTGGGGGGTGTCATATGTGTGTGGTGGTCGGTGTCTTTGTGGGGGGCCCTTATGTACTCACGGTATTATTTTTTCTCTTTCCTTCATTGTACATGACCTTGAGAGCCTCCACACTCGGGGCAGCAATGAATAGGACATAAGGCTTGAACTCAGGTGACTGGAGGAACTTGACCGACTGAGACAAGACAATGACTTACATTAGCAACAGAAACAATGCTATGGATGGTATCATTATACATGTGTTACACTTTGGTATTGCTGGTATCATAATACACGTGTTACACATTGGTATTGCTGGTATCATAATACATGTGTTACACATTGTTATTGCTGATATCATAATATATGTTTTACACTTTGGTGTTGATGGTATCATAATACATGTGTTACACTTTGGTGTTGATGGTATCATAATACATGTGTTACACTTTGGTGTAGATGGTATCATAATACATGTGTTACACTTTGGTGTTGATGGTATCATAATATATGTTTTACACTTTGGTGTTGATGGTATCATAATACATGTGTTACACTTTGGTGTTGATGGTATCATAATATATGTGTTACACTTTGGTGTTGATGGTATCATAATACATGTGTTACACTTTGGTGTTGATGGTATCATAATACATGTGTTACACTTTGGTGTTGATGGTATCATATATATGTGTTACACTTTGGTGTTGATGGTATCATATTATATGTGTTACACTTTGGTGTTGATTGTATCATAATATATGTGTTACACTTTGTGGAAACACACTTCTTTAGGTTGGGACCACAGCCCATCCATTTCACCACTCGTCTTTTCTGTTAGCTCTGATAAGTTCACTGTTTGCTTGGTATCTCCAAGTTTATCAGCTACCTTGTACTTCGCCGCCTTGGTATCTCCAAGTTTATCAGCTACCTTGTACTTCGCCGCCTTGGTATCTCCAAGTTTATCAGCTACCTTGTACTTCGCCGCCTTGGTATCTCCAAATTTATCAGCTACCTTGTACTTCGCCACCTTGGTATCTCCAAGTTTATCAGCTACCCTGTACTTTGCCGCCTTGGCATCTCCAAGTTTATCAGCTACCTTGTACTTCGCCACTGTCCAGCAGACCATTTGGCATTTAAAATATTGATTTTTAAATTTTTTTTAAACTGACCCTGGCAGAGATGTCCAGCACACATATCTTGCCGCTCCGGATGACCTCCTTGATGGTGGTCAGCCTGGTGCCGTAGAGGTGACCCTCAAATTCACCGTGGTCGATGTACATGTTTTTCTTGATTTCTTCTTCCATGGTTTCACCGTCAATAAAATAGTAGCCCCTGCCATCTTGTTCATTGGGCTTTTTGGGACGACTTGTGTCTGGTGGAGAATAAAGGCAGCCAACAATTAACAGCGTAATAAAGGAGCTAAAACAGTAGACGGGGGAGATCTTATCAGCAACACTTATGTTGTTCTGTAGTAGAAATAGTTGTTAGAATGTTCAATTTAACAACCCCCCCCCCCCACCCCCCTAAAAAAAAAAAACAATAAAATTAAAAAAAAAAAAAAAACGCCCAATATGCAAGGATAAAAAAATATTTATGCAACATCTCAGATCAATTTTTAGTTTGCAGAGATTTGGATTGATTGGTTTGTGCCATAGGGAGTACCGTACAGAGAAGAAGCCCCCATAAAATCTTACGTGGGACAGCTGCTGCGTATTTGCCAGGGTTGTCTCTGATGAGCCGCTCTTTGAATGAGCGCTTCCCCACGCCCTGAGCCCCCACGAGTACAAGGGTGCAGCGATGGGTCTTGGATCTCTCGACTTCTTCGTACACTTTAATGTCACAGCGGTCAAAGCCTGACAGGAACAAAAAAATATCACAGTCATCCATGTCACTAAAATCATATCTCTGCTAATCGCTTAGGCACATAGAACAATCAGAATGACATATTTACAGCAGCATTTACATTATAATTGAGAAATAAGATAAAATGCGAAAGATGTAATAAAGAAACTATCTGAATGATAAATAATAAAATATGGTAGCAAGACCCCACCCCTAAATAAAATTTTTAGTTGTGGAATTTTTGTCACATTTTATGTCTGAGATGAATCTATTCTTCCTGCTGTCACCACTCAAATTTATTGCCCCAACCAATCAGGAAGAATAAATAAGTTTTTACAAATTAAATTCTCCAAGAATTTAAAAATTAATTTCTGATTGCTACTCGGCAATTTTGTATTTACTCTTCTTATAATCACGTCCTTTCTCTGTTCTCTGTTATTCTTAAATGTTATATTTCCGGGTTAATTTAGAACCATTAATCTAACTGAAATTTAACATCACAATGCAAAACACAATATAGAGACATAAAATGACTAACTTGTGGTCTCTGATGAGTTGTATCCAATGTGCTTCTTTCTTTTGGTTTTCAGGCCACAAACTGAAATAGGCAAAGAAAGGATTCATGAACAACCTTTAATGTTAAGAAAGCCATTCATTCCTTATCAACAATCTTCAATGTTAGTAAAGCAACACTCTTCAATGTTAATAAAGTCATTCATTACCTTAAAAAATAGATTTTAAAAAAACCACAATCCATTATTTTTATTTGTACAACAGACTTTAGGCAGAACTTAGTCTTCAAGTAGAAATGAAATGGTTGGGGATCAAATAGGTCAATATGGAACCCAACAATTGTGGATACATGAAGACCTTCTTGATTTTAGAACCTAACAATTATGGGTATTTAGGCTCATGGGGACCTCCTTGATTTTGGAACCTAACAATTATGGGTATTTAGGCTCATGGAGACCTCCTTGATTTTTGAACCTAACAATTATGGATATTTAGGCTCATGGAGACCTCCATGATTTTGGAACTTAACAATTATGGAGACTTAGGTTCATGGAGACCGCCTTGAGCATGGAACCCAAAAATTACACTAATGAAAACCTCTTGATGCATATAAAGATTAAAAACTAGGAGCAGCCTTTCTCCCTACACTGGCACTCCTTAAACTCCTCCCACCCTACTCACTACACTCCTCCCACCCTACTCACTACACTCCTCCCACCCTACTTACGTAAACTGGTTTTTGTTTTGTTGAGTTCAGGCTGCACGTAGGCGCTTCTCTTCTCTTGCAGTGTCCTTGACGGTATGAGACCCACTGGGGCATCAGGGATCTCAGCAAGTTTGGCCTGGAAATATCACGTTCAATTTCATGTCAGGGGTTAAGTCCTGGGAAAAAAGTGTGGGAACTCAACCAAGGACACCAAACCACACACCACAACCCCCCCCCCTCCCCCCGTTTTTATCTCAATTTCTTAGCAATTAAAAAATGGCAACAGGGATCTCAGCAAGTTTGGCCTGGAAATATCACGTTCAATTTCATGTCAGGGGTTAAGGCCTGGGAAAAAAGTGGTGGAACCCAACCAAGGACCACAAACCCCACACCCCCACCCCCCCCCCTCCCCCCGTTTTTATCTCAATTTCTTAGCAATTAAAAAAAGTATACAAAAGCCATTCCTATGCTTCCCAGTGGGATTCCAGCCATGATTCAGTCCCCAGATATCCTTAAAACGTTTGATATCTAACTTAGTGGACCCTTTACTTAAGTTAACGTGGTGGACCCTTTGCTTTAGTCAACTTAGTGGACACTTTAGTCAACTTAGTGGACCCTTAGTCAACTTAGTGGACCCTTTACTTAAGTTAACTTGGTGGACCCTTTACTTTAGTCAACTTAGTGGACACTTTAGTCAACTTAGTGGACCCTTAGTCAACTTAGTGGACCCTTTACTTAAGTTAACGCAGTGGACCCTTTACTTTAGTCAACTTAGTGGACACTTTAGTCAACTTAGTGGACCCTTAGTCAACTTAGTGGACCCTTTACTTAAGTTAACGCAGTGGACCCTTTGCCTTAGTCAACTCGTGGACACTTTAGTCAACTTAGTGGACCCTTTACTTAAGTTAACGCAGTGGACCCTTTGCCTTAGTCAACTCGTGGACACTTTAGTCAACTTAGTGGAGCCTTTACTTAAGTTAACGCAGTGGACCCTTTGCTTTAGTCAACTTAGTGGAGCCCTTTAGTCAACTTAGTGGAGCCCTTTAGTCAACTTAGTGGAGCCCTTTAGTCAACTTAGTGGAGCCCTTTAGTCAACTTAGTGGAGCCCTTTAGTCAACTTAGTGGACCCTTTACTTTAGTCAACTTAGTGGACCCTTTAGTTACCATATTTGTTAAAAACATAAACCAAAGTTAATTCTTATCTTGTCCCCCATGACATACACTTGTGCTACTACTACAATCTATATAGTCCTATGACATACATATGGATTACCACACCCAATATACCCCTATGGCCCACACCTTGATTAGCCCACCTTATATACCCCTATGGCACACACCTTGATTATTCCACCTTATATACCCCTATGGCCCACACCTTGATTACCCCACCCAATATACCCCTATGGCACACACCTTGATTACCCCACCAAATATACCCCTATGGCACACATCTGCCAAACCTACTTGCCACCAGTTGTCATCTGTCATGTCTACCACATCTAAAATGTCCCCCTCTCTAAAGGGCAGTCCGGCTTTCTTGCATGGAATCAGTCGGTCATTCAAGGGGTCATAGTTGAAACAAGCTCTCATGTACACCTGTGGGGGAAAAAATATCAACAATGATACAAATACTTGATAATCAACCGATTTTTTTCTTGATTTAATTTATTAGAACACAATCTTATGTAGCTTTAGTTTATTGGAGTCAATTATGGTACTTATTGCATATATTGATGCAATTATTATTGTTAAATTGGATATAATAGATGAAATTATTGTTAAATTGGATAAAATAGATGCAACTATTGTTAAATTTGATATAATAGGTGCAATTATTGTTAAATTGAACATAATAGATGCAATTATTTTTGTTAAATTAGATATAACAGATGCAATTATTGTTGTTAAATTGGATATAATAGATGCAATAATTATTGTTAAATTGGACATTAATAGATGCAATTATTGATGTTAAATTGGATATAATAGATGCAATTATTGATGTTAAATTAGACATAATAGATGTAATTATTGATGTTAAATAAGATAAAATAGAGGCAATTATTGTTGTTAAATTGAATGCAATGCAAACAATTATTGTTAAATTGGATATAATTGATCTAATGAAATAAATAAAATTGGAGTAAACATCAGTATGTGAAACTATATGTAATGTAGTGTGTGTGTATGTTAGTATATGAGTGCGGATGAACCAATCTCACGGGGTCAGAGAACTGTTGATCTAGGGCTGATGGGACGATCTTGAACGTGATTGAACTCTCTGCCTCCTTCAATACAATCATCATGTCTTCTGGCACAAACACAGGGATGCCGTTGACCTCCTTGACGATATCCCCCACTCTCAGTAATCCTTCGGGTAACAATTATTAATGAAAAGTGGATTAACATAGTGCAGTAAATCTGAACACAAGTATTTACAAATCTATCAACATGTGATAAGTCTATGACTGGCTATGTTTCATTATTCTTATACTGCGATGACTGAACATTGTGACCTTCACCTTGCTTATCTGCCAAACTGTCCTGTAAGATTCTGGCAATGACTGGAACATTGTCTTGGTCTAAACGCACGGTGATGCCCTAGGGAATTTGAGGGTTAAAAAAATTATTAATGACCACTTCAAAGCAGGAGTCCCTAATTAAGAGGTCACAGGCAACATTCAGCTGGGTTGGTCTTAAATAAACTGATGAGAAGATGGGACAGCTGCTTATCTTCAGCCTGAACTTGTATCAACCTTTAAAAAAACAATGTGGCTAGTCTTAAGAACAAGAGAGTTTGCTAGCACCCATCTCATGTGGTGTGATAGACAAAGAGATTGGTAAAATATTTACCCCTCACCCCCCCCCACCCCCTGAAATTTGCATTCATGAACGCAATTATTTACTTTAATAATGAAGTAACATGCATGACTTTGCATTTTCACATGGGTCCTATTCACCAATGGCCATGCTGTAACACTACAATCAACCAATGGCAAATCACATTTCTACAACCGTCCAATAGCTAATCTAGATCAAATAACTTCTACCCACCAATGGCTGTTTTCCATTTTTCCTAATGGTCACATATCTGTGCTGCTCTCCAACGGCATCAAACACAGGTGGCGGCGGGGCAGCCAAGGTGAGATCCTCCAAAACAATTGGGTCGTAAATCTTCCTGGCCACATCATCATGGGTGTACAGAAGAAACTGAAGAACGGAAAAAAATGCTGAGCATGCGAACAGAGTGAGACAGACATACAAAGTTTGATTTCATTTGCAGCTAACTTTTTCCTTTATTTTAAAACGATTTTCCTCCGCTATTTCTTTGCTTACAATTGATAATGTTAATACAATGATAAAATGAAAAGTAGAACTTGATTTACTCCGACCAATAAAAAAACTTATTTTTACGAATGTCCAGTTTCTGAACCAAACTTACTTTGAAATGTGGGTTTTGGAAAATCTCTCTGAGCTCTGAGGCCAATTTGCTAGAGGATGCCTGGGAAGATATGATGTCGATGGCATCATGCAATGTTTCTCCTGCATTTTCCGATTCATGTTTGGGCAGCTCCATAGTTAGAATGTCGTAGATCTGCAAGAGAGAAATATAGTGAATCTAGTGTGGCCAGTAACATAGTCTACACACTGATAGACATGTACAACCGTGGATAAATCACCAACAGAGACGTACAACATTGGGTACAACAATGACAGACATGTATAACATTGGGTACCACACTGACATGCATGTACAACATTGTGTACAACACTGAAAGACATGTACATAGTGATAGAACATAATGAACACAGAAAAATGACACTGAGGTGAGACTCCTGTTAACAGAAACCAAGTGATAGTGCATTTATGTGAATTTAACATTTCAAACAACATTCTCAGCCAATCAATCATCCAGTTTTTGTTTGTTTGTTTAAAATTAAGACTCGTGAGACTGGCAAAAGATTTCAACTTTTTATGAATCAGAAATCTGAAACCTTCATAAAGTAAGAGCCGTGACATGTTAAATATCTGATGACGAAACAGACTTTTCACTTTTAAAGCTTGGTATTCTGCAGGCATTCACCTCTGTTAAAGCTTGGTATTCTGCAGGCATTCACCTCTGTTAAAGCTTGGTATTCTCCAGGCATTCACCTCTGTTAAAGCTTGGTATTCTGCAGGCACTCACCTCTGTTAAAGCTTGGTATTCTGCAGGCACTCACCTCTGTTAAAGCTTGGTATTCTGCAGGCACTCACCTGTTAAAGCTTGGCATTCTGCAGGCACTCACCTCTGTTAAAGCTTGGCATTCTGCAGGCACTCACCTCTGTTAAAGCTTGGCATTCTGCAGGCACTCACCTCTGTTAAAGCTTGGTATTCTGGCTCTCCTCCGAGGATGTCATTCAACAAGTCCAACTCTTCGTGGGCGGCCCCATAGTCCTCCAACTCCGGAAGGAATTCTTGCATCGCAGCAAAAGCATCTTTTCAAAACAAGATACCAATATGCTGTCTTAGGTGTACAAGCTCAGAATACTCAATTCACATTGTCAAATATTCCTAAACAACCCAAATGAGGTATGCTTTCTAGCCAGGCAATAAAAATAACTGCATCTTGATTCAGGTTTGTTTTTGTTTGTTGTGCCAATTTGAAGTTCAAAATCAAGTTAAATCACAAACATCTCTAAACATACAATTTTCTTTTGTTTTAACTCAGACATAACTTGTAACAGTACAACTTTGTGTGTGCTAGTTTGATGTTGGATGGAATCAACTGAGACACAATATTACATAGATATAATGGACGAGTTTGAGCAGCCATGTTGGAAACGTCCTTTGGTGATTCTTTGCTATAATAAAATTGTGTAGTAATGTGAAGACAATAGTAAAGATAATTAATCAACACAGAAGTGAATATTTATAGATATCGCGTACTATAAGTGAAGTTATTAATTTATTATGTATATTTAGGTTTATTGAAATAATGTGCTAACTATCACCCCTGTATCACCAATAATAGCTAACTATCACCTCTGTATCACTAATAACTGGGTGAACGGTTGCAGGAAGTTTTGAAGATCAAAGTCAGTTTAAATCAAGAGCATCTCTAAACATAGGATTGCTATTTTTGTTTTAACTCAGACACAACTATAAAATAATACAATTCACTAAATACAAAATGTTAACATTAATTTAACAAAACAGCAGTAGCCTTCTGATCAATCCCCACGTTTCACTCTCACATGCTGCAAGCCTAAGGCAAATAAAAATATCACGCTTTGAAGGGGGGAGAGGGTCTAAATTCCCAGAGCAACTTTGATTTAGAGGACCCCTTCAAGCCTTTGTTCCACAATCAAAACATGGGTATATATTTTTGGGTAATATATTGACATTATCAGTTACAAAAAGCGGTTACGGAAACATTGTTGAAAATCATTTTTTAAAATTTATTTTGATCCTTGCAAAGAAAATATTAAAATTTATTAATCACCAGATATCATGATATAATTATACTGAGTTGTTTCATGAAGTTGTCAACTTGTGAATGCATTAAGTTAACTTTATACATCTTTGTATCTTTTTTTTTAATATAACCCTTAAATCACTAAGTAATGACTTATAACCTGACATCACTAAGTTATGACTTATAACCTGACATCACTAATTAATGACTTATAACCTGACCATCACTAAGTATTGACTTATAACCTGACATCACTAATTAATGACTTATAACTTATAACCTGACATCACTAATTAATGACTTAAAACCTAACATCACTAAGTAATGAATTATAAACAGACAACAATAAAACATGTGTTCCAGATTACCATTTGCTGCAATGGGTGGAGCTCTCTCTGATTTTCGTGAAGGCATTTTCTATATTGTACAGCTGCCGGCTTAGATAAATCTGCTGTGATCAAACCTTAAAGAGAAGATTTAAAAAAAAAAAAATGGATTAATCAGAAAATTTTAAAGAACAACAACGACCCCAACAACAGTGAGTTTATACCGTAACAGTGGTGAATAAATAATGGACCTATCAGAATTATATAACTGTTACTGTTGTGTGTGCGTGACAACAGCTGCTGTACTATGTCATACAATTGTGCCAGACTCAACCAGGATTGCATTCTAATATGGCTAAATAATGTAAACATATATTGACAAAATCTTTTGAAGCATTTATCAGAGTTTAAATGTAGCCTAACTAAGCTTATGAAAGACTTATTGACATTCTGATGTTTAAACAAGACAAAAATTGATAAACTTTAGCTTTTATGCAGAAGTCTTTTATGCAGAATATAGAAGTCTTCATGAAAATGTAACCAATTAGTTACTAAAAATGTTATTCTTAAATTAAAACAAATTGAAATTAATAATGGCTTAAGTGATGGAGAATACGTACCAACAAGGAATTGTATAGTGTCTATCAGGATATCACACTAGTAGCAGAAATGAAAAAGGGTAGGCTACACTGGGCTGGACATTTAGAAAGAATGCCAAGAGAGAGTGGAGTGAAGAGGGTGCATCACCCAAACACCAGAGGAAAAGGGCTTAAAGGCAGACCTAGGCTTAGATGGATGGATGATGTGGAAAAAGATTACAGCAGCTGGGAATCCAAGCATGAAAAAGAAAAGCATCAGTAAGGTCTGAGTGGAAGGATGTGGTGTGGCAGGCCAAAGCAATACATGGGCCCTAGCATCACATGGATGGATGGTTTGTGATGTAAATGGTCAGTTATATAAATATGGGCCGTCCATAAAGTATCTCACACTATATTTTGACAATTTACCCCCCCCCCCTTCTATATCACAAATCCCTCCTAAAGAACATCATATATTCAAACTAACAAATTTGTAAAAAGTGTAAATAATTATAATTATATAGTTAGAATTTAATCTAAACACACTTCATTTTTAAACTTTAAAGTAATAAGAGTGACAACTTCTGTCAGAATACATCCATCACAAGAGAACATTAATTTGCGATGTCACACATGATCTTTGCCCCCACCCCTGTGTCATAAACTGTAAAAACTTCTTAGACCTCCTACCAGGTACCCCACCCACCTATATTAAAATTGTGTAAAACATATTAAACACATTTTGTATATCTAAAGTCCATCATAGGAGATACATTTCTTATTCAGGAATTAGCTTCTGATTCTTCATGTTGGATAATGGAATAAACCCTAACATACTATTTTCCTGATAATAATTTTTAATAATAATATCCACTAGGATTGTATTTGAAGCCATGGTAGTTTGTAAAATGCTTATTCAAATTACTTTACAGTATAGAGTATTTACAGATGATTCAGGAAAAAAATTCCACAGATCAATGATGATCTCATAGTAGTTTTGTTAGTATTTTAATTAATCAAATATCACATGATCCCACTTCACTAAAATCGACTTATTTCCCCTCCTTGATCTTAAATAATTACATTTTAACCATCTACCTGGAGACTTAACTCATAACAAGATGCCTTACTTGTAGATAAATTGAAGAATGTTTCAGAATGTCAGTTGCTTAAGAATTAAGACTAATGATATTGTTATTGATACTTGAAGATTTGATACTAGAACTAGAATATAGATCTAACCTTGCTTAGCTAATTATTAAATTTTACTATCAGAGTTTTAAAAAAAAATAATATAAAATCTTTCACAACAATAAGGAAGAAGAATACCAAAATAAAATAAGCATATTCCCCCAGCTTTTATTTACGTTTTAGATCTTACTAACCACAGGTAAGTTTAACGCAAAACCACATTTACCTGAGACTGAGATACCTGTCGCACTCAGGAGTGTTCAGGTAGCTTACTTTGGCACGCACTATTCTTTACTACGCCACGGCAAGGCCTCCGCTTATTTAATTATCACCGATCTAAACCCCCCCAAAAAAACAGTATTCTAAAATAGCAGAGAGGTTATTCGTTAAGTAAACTTATATTTCATCAGTCGCCATAATTAATTACTTTCAAATAAGTTAATGTCCCAAATAAATAAGTTTGTAGTTCAAATCCAATGAATGAACTGTTGTATTTTTCAATGTTGTTACTTCCGTATTCTTGCCTGATTGGATAATACCTGCGGTGACAACCAAATAACACACCCCATAATATTTTCACTATAAGACGCTCTGCCAACTTCAAATATTTTTTTACGGACAAACAAATTTTATTATGGACGTATTTTTTCTTCTGCTCATAATCATGCAAGTTTAAAGCAAGCAAGAAGAAGAAATTACAAACTTTGAGAATTACAGTTTGGGGTCATCCATTAATTATGTAAACAAAATAAGGGGGGGGGGAGGTGGTGGAAATGTTTTACAATCATTAGAGGGGTGGGGGAGGGGGGGTAGATTAGTTGACGTCAACAATCATGTTTTAATTATGTAAACAAAATAAGGGGGGGGGGGAGGTGGTGGAAATGTTTTACAATCATTAGAGGGGTGGGGGAGGGGGGGTAGATTAGTTGACGTCAACAATCATGTTTTCTCTATTAACATTTTAATCTTAAAAATTGATCGGTTATTACACCATTTAAAAAAAATTTAATGAGTGTAAATAGTTATAGAATTTTTAGTCTTTTAACAATATAAGATTTATTTAAGGTCTGTGCACTGCACAGAATGGTTGGTCAGAATGTTAGCACACTTTGTTAGTGCAAGCTGGGATGACGAAGACTGAACGCCTCTAAGTCGGAGTCCCGCGCCACCGAGGCAACTTGGAGGTATCACATGGGGTTTGCCTCTTCGTGGCGTGCCAGACTAGTAGGGAGGTCTCCACCCGAAGCCAAAAGCCCCGGCCACTTGCATGACTTCCAACGCAACGGAAGAAACGCAATAATATGATTACTTGTTGCCGATAATGGATATGAAGCCTGGGTGGTGGTTAAAACCCTTGCCGATGATTTTAGCTACGCGGCCCCGAGAAAGCCGCTCCTAAGCGACCGTTTCGACCCCGCTTTTGTCCCGACCTGACAACTCCCTGGACGGTGGAGGGAGGTAACGCAACACTTTTCCCCAGAGAGGAAGCAAAGCAATTCAGACCCAAGGAGAGTGGACCGCGAACGCTTTAAACGCAGCGTTTTCAGTCGGTCAGACGTCCCCCGGGCCACGGGGGAAGTTCCTGACGTCTGGTGACGGGGAGACCCGGCGTCTGGCCCGTATGGAGGTGTGCCCGGGGGGGGGTATTATGAGCTCGTGCTCGAGGACCCACCAACGTGATCTCCAATGTCACGTTAGTGCAAGAGAAGTCAAAATTTGGCCTTTCTTCGCCTGCAGATTCTGTTTGTGGTAAATGAATTGTTTATTAACAAGGTAAAGATGCAATAAAGAATTTCCCACAATCTTATGTCATTAAAATAGATCAGCAAAAAATAAAATGTATTTAAATATTTATTTATATTATAATTCATTTTTGGGGGGAGGGGGTGGTTTAAAAAATTGTGACATAATTACTTGGGGAAAAAAGGAGGGGGGGGGGGTCATTGAAGTTTGACAATTGTTGACAAAGGGGAGGGGGTAAAAATTGCTTAAAAATTATTGACGTAATTAATGGACGCCCCCTTTTATATTATATTGACTAGCTCGGACGACTCTTTGTTTTATAACTTTTATTGTTTAGTGCTGTCACTAGTTGGATGGAAAACTGCAAGTTTGGCAGAACTCGCAGAAGTGTGTATTTTAAAGGTTGTGAACAACTTATTAAAGCTTACCCAGATTAAATTAATTTTGCAGCTGAGCTTTAGATATTTCATTCATATGTGTGGCATAATTTTAATGCAACAAAAACTGTTTTTTATCTTTAAAAATCATCCATGTTCATGTGGAACTTAATAACATTAAAAATAGAAGGCCAATTATTGAGTGTTCTCTTCCAAATGTTATTGGATTCCACATATTTTTTAGCATTATTGATAACCAATGGCTCAGCGTTCATTTTCTCAGTTAAACGATATACAAAATCTCTCGAGAACAACTATGAAACAAGGGGCTGTAACTTTACTGAATTTAGAAGCAGACGGGGTAAGAAAATTTGGCTTCGAGGATGTGCTAAATGACTTTGCAATGAAAAAAATGTAGGAGACAACTTAAAACTGTTTTAAATATTTAATGTTAACACATTTCAACATTTAAAAGTTGTTTCTTATGAATATGAATGAACTGTTGTTGCATCATATAATACTAAATTAAAGACCAATACCAGCCTAATACTTAATAAAAGCAATGCTAGAATTGAATATATGGAAAGTATTTTTAATTTTTTTTTTTTTTTTTTTTTTTTTTTCAGGGGTTGGGGCTTTGGGGTGGGCTCAATTTCTGGACTTCACTCAGGGCGCCATTTATTCAAGGTACGCAACTGATCGTCAATAGTATTATGACTTTAAAATTACGACCAACTTAGTCAACTAACCCCCGAGATTGTGGCTCGGTTAAAATTAAAATTCATTTCAGAACATTTCCAGTTTAATGAGCATCAATGTTTTCACGTTTTTTATGTTTTTTTAAACGTTTTTTTTTGGGGTGGGGGGTGTTTAAAAAAAAAAATCATCAAACGATTACATTTCCAAAACTGGGTTATTTGTGTAGACTTTAAGACGCATATTTCCCCATTGGTTTAAAAAGTGGTTACACAAAGTATCCTCGCTTTTACGCCCTTGGACGGATAGAGCCAAACATGAATATTTAACTCTAAAAGGTCGACTTCTGAGGTAATATTTATAACTAGATATAGCCCGCCAAACATTGGCGACAGCAATGTGTGTACTTCCCATCTAGTGAAGTACTTGACAAAACATGAACTCAAGTAACGCACATTTAAGAATCCCAATATTCGCTACACCATTTCCCCCATGATCAGGGCCGTCTTAAGAACATAGGGGGCCATGGTCACAGCAATGCACTTGGGCCGCCAGGAACACAACACACCGTCGTTAGATGGGGAGGGGGGCAAAATGGGGCACTCACCTCATACTCAAACAGTGGGAGGGTGGCGCAAACAGTTGTTGCTCCCAACCCAATTCACCAAGAGGAATAACTTGGTAAAATAAGAATTAACATTCAATAAAGTTAAAAATAGGGTAACACAACTTATTTAAAAGAAGAAAAAAATCATTCTATTGCAATAATGGTTTTAAAACGTCATCCCAGATGATGATAAATTATCAGGTTCTCCATTTTATTACTTAGCCTTTCTGCCTCACGCCTCGATTTTTTTCTTTTCCTGATATTGTATTTTTTTTTTCGAAACGTTGACGGCAACTAAATGTGGCCGACCATCTTGTGTCAGACAGATGCTTTACGACAACGAGAGATTTTCCAAAGGAAGATACCAGAACATTCCATCGATGTGTGGACGTTAAGAAAAGAGTATATAGGTGCTGAAAAAAAGTCAAAGAATTTTCCAACTTGTAGACAACACTCTGCTTTTAAGCCCATATAGAAATTAACTTGATAAAACGTTCCACAGACTTACATCCTCGAATGTACCGGACCGTAAATGTCAGGTGATCAATGTTTAAAATGTCTGAACTGGAATCATAACTTATTGAATAATACTTTGACTGTAATTTCTTCCATAATAGCACAAAGGACATGTTGCCCGATTAGATCAATAAATCTCAAACATTAGCCGACAGATATGATGTGTTACCCTTTCCAGCATTTCCATACAGTTTGAGATACTCTTCCAAAAAAGGGTTAAATTCACTCAGCAGCTCTAAAATACTTAAAGAATTTCCAATGTTTACTGACCCAATAGTTTGACCCAAACCTCTGGAGGAAAGAAAGCGAACGATACAAACCCCACAAGTCAGAACTTGATGCCAGTACTTCAGTTTTGATCTCCGGTCTTTGATTAATAAAGGACTTAAACACCTAGTTTCTTTCAGTCGAAGAAAATATGCAGTGATGTCCTTTCAATGCACTACTCCATTTTCATGTTCTACAATTAGATTGTTATGTTTCCAGTACTTAAATCCTGATATAGCAAAAGGGAAATACTTTTTTGTACAATAGACGACACTCAAAACAATACAAACCACCTTGGTATGGGGAATAGAGAAGCCATTCAAGTTTTACGCACTCACCATTCCGCAGTTCACGTTTGAACATATTTCTTGATAAATACCTTGTCATAGTTCTTTCTTCTCCAGCTCTGCCTGAGTTTGAAAGGTTGCAGCCATGATTCTGACACAATGATGGCCCACCGCGAATTCAGTACTCAACTGTACAAATGTTCTTAATATTCTATAGATAGCCCGAGATCTGTGTCGTGAATCACACACTCTCGTTTTCTGACACAGCTTTGTGTGTTTCAATTTTTACAATTTCCACCAGAAGAGGAAATAGGTAATGGTATTGTCTGGAACTAGATGGCTGGCTCCAATAGAGCAGTGGTTCCGAAACGTTTAAGTCTGGCGGACCGGTGAACAAGTTTCGACATTTCACCAGGGACCGGTGCATGATTTATTTTTATACTTTTATTTCTATTTGACACTAAATATTTATGTTATGGGGACCGGTAGCGATAGGCATGCGGACCGGTGAAGGTCCACGGACCGCCATTTGGGGACAACTGCAATAGAGGATGTAGATGAGGCTTTTTTATTTTGATGAGCAGTATTAGTCGCTGATATATCGATTGGATTTTACCAAGATGTTAATTTTGCAAGTTTACCCGTTTTCCATGTCTCCTCAGCTCTTTTTCTCTTCTGTGCTCCAATTATAAAACTAATTTTTGATTCCCAGTTAAGGGGTTAAACACGTAGAAATATATTCACTGGTCACAAGTATTTCTATAGTAATAGCATCAATCCTTTAAAAAATACAGGTAATTATAAAAAAAAAAAAATAGATTTGTCAGTCCCTTTAGACTGAAACGTGCACCGCTAAAAACGAACATCGGGAAATGATCAATAGAAATGTTGCCATTAATAAAATCGATCTGTGTTTGAGCTATCCGGTATGTAAGATGAAAATGAAGTTGAGCTTGAAACAGTGAGCACAAATTATGTCTAAATGCCTATATATTTCTGCCTACAGCTCAGAAATACGGTGACTGCTGGGTTCTATTTATCATCTAAATATGTTTTTCAGACACAGAATGCTAAATATTTTTCTGTTGAAGAAATATAAAGTTTTTTGGGTTTTTTTTTTTTTTTAAATAAAGTGTCTTTTAAAAAGAATGATTCATTGGTGACCTACAAATTCCTAATATAAAACTAATTAAATTCAGTAGTACTTTAACTGGTGCTGGGATAGATTTTTCTCCTCTAATTTCACTAATTGCACTACAGCAGTGGAGTATCCAGGGTTATTACCGCCGGGGCCAATATCTTCGTCTAACATGATTGTAAACAAATACTCTTACTTTATTATTTTTCGATTTATATCTGGGAGAAGTAAAAATTGTCGACGAGAGTTATTCCCCTTTAAAAGTTTAAAAGTATCCAACTTGTGATTCGCATTTATACTATTAATTTTGGAACGTGCCGATAAAATCGTGGGTTAAAATTGGGAAACGTGCTGTCCAATGATTTTTACATAAAATTTAATTGCCAAAACTGTTCAATATTCATTAACAATATTTGCAACATTAAGCCTTTATAAGAGTGAGTCTCCTAGAAGCAAGGGGCCCCCTAGATGCACGGAGCCCTCGGCAAGTGCCCACTGTGCCCATGCCTTAAAACTGCATTGCCCATGATACGTCACTGCAAACTTTTTATTTCACGCCCATGAACAATATTAATATTCTCATGTCCCAACCACTTTTAAACTTAATATTTTTTACACAATACTTATATTGAGACGATTTCATTCCCGAAAAGAAAATATTACGCACCAGACACAATTGCGTTATTAAAAAAAAATATATATATCATTTAGCGTAATGAACTCATTATTTAAACACACTCTGGCGTATCTATAAATAGCCTGCGTGGTGGTGGTGGTGTTTGACCTTTGCTGGCGAATTATAGATATAGATTTATGATTATCGAAGTACAAAATATAATGAAGGAAGCTCCAGTAACATTAGATGTATCATACTGGCACCACCCTGATTAATCTGACGAGTCTGATGAATAATGACGGTTAATGCATTCGATTATTTTCAATACATATGGTGTTGCCTGAACTTACCATATAGAGAAAAAGGAAGGTTGGAATTTTTGAACTGTCAATGTGTCATCAGTGCAGAAAATGTATAAACAATCCCCATGAGCTAACTCTGAATATTACGGAAAATTTAGTGAACATTGTTCGAACATTGTTGACCATTCAATAATGATATTAGTAAAAGATTATAGTTTCGCTAATATCCCAAAAATTCTTCAAAATTTTCAGCTAATCAAATCCAGCGATGGTTCAAAGAATGAATTTTAGTTAGCCTAGACTTGTTTGCTTCAGTTTGTATTATAAAAGTTTAAACTTCGGTGGTAGGATGGCAGGGTCGCAGGATGGCAGAATGGTAGTGCGGACAAAAATGTGTTCATTCAAAATTGGAGCTCAATCCCCAGGAGTCAAGCCCAACAACTACGTATCAAATAGCCGCTTAAGTCAAGTGGTCTAAAATTGACCCAATTTCTGCGACGCTCCTGATGCTGACTGGGGAACCATATTTTTAAATCTCCTAACAAAAACGTCTGATTTTTTCCTAATATCTCATATTATCAGTATCTCAAAAAACAAGAGCCAACAGAGAGGATAACTTCTGGTTAAATATACAAGTATATCAAAGAAGTCTAACATTTGAGACAGCAAGTTGTGTCATGGGTAACACTAAAAAAAAAATCACAGTAATAAAAAAGCGCAAAACAACTAAAAGGTATCATTAAATATTTTTTTTATTATTAATGTGAATGAATATGTAATAAAAGTAATGCATGCATAAATAATTTTTAATGCAAATTAATTCCCCAGCCAAAATGTTTAAAAATATGGATTTATTAACAGAATATATTTTGCCTTTATTTGAAAGTTTTAAAAATTGGATCTTTTCGTAATTTTCTAAAAACAACAACAAAGTTTAGCATACAAAAGATGAAAAGACAACTTCAGTTTCAAATGAACAAAATTATTTCATCACAGTGACCTCAGAATAACAATCTTCACTATTGAACTAATTTTAGGGTCTGAAAAATTTTATGCTTTCAAATAAGTTTAAAGTCACAGAAATTTTAAAATTCAAAAATAGTTTGAAATCTACTTAATTAAATTAAAAAAAAATCTAAATAGATATTTTTTAAACAAAATTATCCAAATCTAAATTAGTATTCCAACAATTTTGAAATCTTAAAGTTAAAGACAAGAAATAAGTCTTTGCATAGTGCCAGAGCTTTGGCGAAAGATATTTAACACACATTGTCAATAATAAGTTCTTGAGACAAGTTTGATACCCTTCTACTCAAAGTTGATATCTCGACTCCACATTTATGGATCTTCGTATCTAAGGTTTCTTACGGGGTTTACTGACATTAATCTCTCCTTCAGACTTCACGGACATTTCGTTGTCGTAGCCTTGCCATGTTTTGATGGAGAATTCTGCAACCATATTCATGCGATACACCGAAAGGATCTTTGTCTTGGGATCTAGGACTCTTTCATCTAAGGAAATAGGAATAGATTTTTTTTTAAATGCATGGTAAAAAAGGGAATATTTGACTTTTGTGTGTGTTCTATTGACAACAAATATGACAGCGGCTAAGTTATTTGTAAAGTTGTATACCGATCACTAGGGATAAAAATATCAGAATTCCCTACACACCCAATCCATAATTGTGTCTGTCTTGTTGAGACGTACATAGTAACAGTAGGACACCAACGGTACAGCGTTGTAATGTAAAAAAAAAGTTTGAATGTCTGTTCACAGTTAGACCTACAATGTAATCACTTTTAGAGCAACATTGTAATCCATCAAATCTGTAAAAAAAAATACCATCCATCAAATATACAATTGCGGACGGCTCACAATCACGTAAGTCATTACGTTTTTAGAAAAGTTTGTCAACAGAAAAAGGAAGTATCAGCGACTAGTGATAGTATGATATATCAACGGCCAGTGATAGTATGGTATACCAGCGACTAGTGATAGTATGATATATCAATGGCTACTGATAGTATGATATATCAGTGTATGTATTTTTTAAAAAAAAGATGCATCTTCACTCTTACCTATATTTCCTCCAACTTCATACAAGAAATTAGACGTTTCCGATCTCTTTCCCAGGACCTCTCGCTCCAACTTTTTCATGTAGCTTTCCATTGGTCTGAGGGGTGAGTTGGGATAAATGGAACGTGAAATCAATAATATATTGCGATTAAAAGGTCGCACGCGTGGTGTCTATGTAAGACTTGACCACATGGCAGCATATTTACTGCAATGATATGACCGTTAGGATTATACAAGCTCATAAACACGGTCAGTGTAAGCCTGAGCGTATGACAGTATGTTTAACTCGAGCACCATTAATTACAATCGTTAGTTGGATACTGGTGTAAATACACGCTAAGTTTAGTTGACAAGTAGCGCACTTGAGAATGTGTAACTAGAAAGATATAAATGATAGATGTCAGTTGTAAACGCACGCACACGCGGGGCAATGAAAAGACAATAGGGCTTGTCATTTAATGGCGGAAATCTATTAATAGAACTGATGTCACCATCACTGATTATCCGGGTACTCAGCGCGGACAAAATGTCAACACTGTTCAGTATTACTATGTAGCGA
>CAXITT010000584.1:177201-179701 GCA_964033795.1 Lymnaea stagnalis | reverse complement strand
AACCACTGTTCTAAATGCATATACATATACACACGTACTTCCTGATTACATACAAAACGTCAAATCTTGCTTTATATTAAATACATCTTCATATTCTGAAGCAAGATTTTGCTTTACTTACCTGCAACGATTCTCTGTGCTCTGGGCTCATCGTTAAAATATACAGATTTATTCCTTCCAGTCTGTGCTTCAACATAATATCATTTTCTGAATAGGGAAAAAGCAAAATGACTTTTGTTTTCATAATACTAATAA
Organism: Lymnaea stagnalis; assembly: GCA_964033795.1. Lineage (NCBI taxonomy): Eukaryota > Metazoa > Mollusca > Gastropoda > Lymnaeidae > Lymnaea > Lymnaea stagnalis. Next base: position 179,446 of record CAXITT010000584.1, on the reverse strand, counting down.
TAAATTTCTGCTTTAAAAATTACTCAATAAGTGAGACAGTAATGCAGAGCTTCTCAAAGTTTGGCCAGCTAGGCCATCAGAGCTTCTCAAAGTTTGCCCAGCGAGGCCGTGCAGAGCTTCTCAAAGTTTGGCCAGTTAGGCCATGCAGAGCTTCGCATGCCTGGTGAGTAGCGATGAACTATGAGTGGTCTCGTCGATGTACTAGGCACAACCCAACAAATGATAGCACTGCAAGTCGTAGAGTGAGCGACATTTGCTGAAAGTAAATCAGTTTCCGGTATAAGAATATCTTAATCATTTGGTGTGGCTATTGATGAGCCCACTGATAAAGCAATGCGTGTATGTCCACTTTTTAAATTGATAGTCATTCACAGAAGATTGGTTGACATTACTTCTACGTCATGTAGCCAGACCCGCGGGTGCGGGTCTTTCTTATGTAAGAAATGGACACACTTATTGATGGCCGTCTCATCGTGTCATATATGTGTTCAAAACTAAGCACAGAATTTGCAGAAAACTTGAAACATATACATTTCATTCGAACCTATTTCTCATGGCAGCATCAACAATTTAAAATGCTCTTAAATGTCACGTGGTTGAGAACGCACGTAGAACATGGTGATTCGCCTGTGCACAAGTATTTAAGAAGTTTCTGCACACAAATGTAAAAAGATGATTATTTTTTCCTAAGCCGATTTGAAGATTCTGCACAAGTGTCAGAACTATCAATTGTTGGGTCAACGTACACCGTAGTAGAATAGGCTGAGGATCACCATTGGTCCGGCCCAACGGACATGTCCAAAATCAAAATCTGGTCCCTGGCTTAAAAATGTTGAGTAACCCTGCAATGAAACGGACCCTCGTCAGTTATGCAGTGAACCGTTGCTACTTACCAAACAAATCTAGGAAAAAGTCATGTTCTGGTGTTGATATCAGTGGCGTTGGCAGCTCAGCAAGGAAGTCTTTGAGGACAACTGCTACGACATTAGCATTGTATTCGCTACTTGGTATTTCATAGTTTTGGTTTTTGTAGAAATTTGCTTCGATGTCTTCTTTTAGTTTCTGGTTCGATGGATTGAACAATTTGTGACAGGCAAAGAATAATGGGGGCAGAGCTTATTATGTTGGCAGTCAAGGGATTAGTTTAATTTGATAGTGTTAATAAATAGTGAAACAAGATGTGTTTAGGGTTGAAAAGGAAAAGACAGGGCAGTTAAATAGACGTTTCGGCTAGATAGATGCCTTCTTCGGCAGACGATACAAAACAAGAAACAAAAGATAGAGATAACAGCATATGTTTTCAAAATAGAGTCAATGTAGATCAATGTTCAGAATAGTAAGCATTTATGCCATTGATATAAATGGAAGTTAGGTTGATCAAAACCCAATCATGCGTCTCCCATTATTCTGTGGTGCATGCTATCAGGGTAAGAGAATTGAAGCGTAATTAATATTAAATATTAAAAACGCAAAAATTGAGAATACTAATGGAGGGAAAATATAAGAGAGTAATTTTATTGATTCCATATTCTGCCGAAAATCTGAACCAATTTGTTGTCCTTCTCTCACTGGTGTATGAAAGCAAGAGAATTTATTTTTGCCATGGTGGATACATCTGATGTGCCCATGTGTTCGCCAACCACGCTTTAAAAACATTTTATTCCCTAAACATGACCACGAAAAAACAAAAACATTTCCTGTTTTAACGTGTGTCCAGCTCCTTACACACTTCAGTTCCGCGTGCTCACGGTTTTAAGGTTTTCAGATTCTTCCTCGAAACAAACAACTCGTACTGACACTCCGACCGGTATTCACCCCCATCTCTATGACCAAATTAGTGGTGGGTACCAAAACGGGCCCCAGTTGTGCCTACTTGCTAGAAAAGGCTTTTTTTTTTTGTGCTAAAACCCTCATCACGAACACACTTATAAGATTGCATTAATCTTTTATTACAGCAGCAGATACATTTACTCTTAGAACGTTATAAGTGACAGCTCCTACCTTGACCTTGGTACTGCTTGGAATTTTTGAGTTGAATAAGTCTTCAGAATTTAACCCTTCCTTGTGGATAAATTTCAGCATCTAGAAAGCCATGAAGTTTCCATTTTTTAAATGATACAATTTTATGATTTTTTTTTAATTAGGTTAAAAAAAAAAAAGAAAAGAAAGAAAAATTGAAGAAAAAAAAGTACCCCCCTCCTCCTCCCCCCCCCCCCCCCCCCCCCCCCCCCCCCCCCCCCCTGTG
>CAXITT010000584.1:105537-176966 GCA_964033795.1 Lymnaea stagnalis | reverse complement strand
TAACAAGTACAACAATAACAAGTACAACAATAACAAGTACAACAATAACAAGTACAACAATAACAAGTACAACAATAACAAGTACAACAATAACAAGTACAACAATAACAAGTACAACAATAACAAGTACAACAATAACAAGTGCAACAATAACAAGTACAAAAATAACAAGTACAACAATAACAAGTACAACAATAACAAGTACAACAATAACAAGTGCAACAATAACAAGTGCAACAATAACAAGTGCAACAATAGCAAGTGCAACAATAACAAGTGCAACAATAACACGTGCAACAATAACACGTGCAACAATAACAAGTGCAACAATAACAAGTGCAACAATAACAAGTGCAACAATAACAAGTGCAACAATAACAAGTGCAACAATAACAAGTGCAACAATAACACGTGCAACAATAACACGTGCAACAATAACAAGTGCAACAATAACAAGTGCAACAATAACAAGTGCAACAATAACAAGTGCAACAATATCAAGTGCAACAATATCAAGTACAACAATATCAAGTACAACAATATCAAGTACAACAATATCAAGTACAACACTATAAAGTACGACAATATCAAGTACAACAATATCAAGTACAACAATATCAATATCGTTAGTGAATAAATACACGTTTCTTTAAAACTAATTCTTAGAAATCAGTTTTTTTTCTTAGTTCCAATAACACCCATCAGTGTGTGTCGGGGGAGACAGTTTGCATTTTAGGGGATCCAATCTTCAACATGTTTATTTTGCCTGGAATATTAATTCTCCTTTCAATCAAAATGTATGTACAATTATGCACCTCATTAACACTTCATTAAATCGTATTTTTAAGCCTTACAAACAAAGTTAGTAAAAAAAATGTATTCTCTCTAATTTAACTTTAAATCTTCGAGTAAATAAACAATACACACGAATCTTACCAAATAATAGACATAAACATTACGAACCATGCAGATAAACATGAATAAATAATACACATAAACCTTACTAAACAATAAAGATAAACATTACCAAACAAAGATAAACATTACCAAACAAAGATAAACCTTACCAAACAATACAGATCAACCTTACCAAACAATGCACATAAACCTTACCAAACAATACAGATCAACCTTACCAAACAATACAGATCAACCTTACCAAACAATGCACATAAACCTTACCAAACAATACAGATCAACCTTACCAAACAATGCACATAAACCTTACCAAACAATACAGATCAACCTTACCAAACAATACAGATCAACCTTACCAAACAATACAGATCAACCTTACCAAACAATACAGATCAACCTTACCAAACAATGCAGATAAACCTTACCAAAGATAACAGAGAAGGAATTTTAAGAAGTGGGGAATTTTTTTTAAACTCGATGTCTTTTTCCGTTAAATCTTCCAGAGGTGCACCAAATACTTTGTCATCTGAAATAATAGTTAAATAAAGAGTAGTAGGCCTAATTTAGTGACATTTTCCATTTTGTCGGGGGGGGGAGGTGTTGGGGGTTGCTTTAAAAACTTTTCAAATTTGATTTTAAAAAACAAAACTTTTTTAAAAAGGGGGAGTGGGTAAATATATGCATTTTANTGGGGGGGGGGGGGGGGGGGAGGTGTTGGGGGTTGCTTTAAAAACTTTTCAAATTTGATTTTAAAAAACAAAACTTTTTTAAAAAGGGGGAGTGGGTAAATATATGCATTTTATTTAATTGTAACACCTTTCTTTTTTTCTTTTTTAATATACTTTAGATCTATATTATTTACATAGCTCTGGCTCACCTGGATTTTTCCTTTTTTGTACCTACATTGTGACTACACTAAAGCTACGTAAGAACTATGAATGAAGTGTGAATATTAACTTTGTTTATAAGAAGCAGCATCTGCCTTACAGTCAGACCTTTAAATTACATGTTGACGCGCAACTTCTCTAAGATATACAATGTCAGAACTGTATCAAATCTCGTGTAGCATTCCTTTTATTGGTGTTTAATTTACAGACACACAAAAAAAGATTGTATTTTATAATTTAAACGCAATAACGTTTGTAAATATTTGAATAAAACAAAATTGGGTTAAATTCAATAAAGGCTATTTTAAAATATTTGTCCGATTTCATATACTAAAAAATCCCCATACATTTCCACAGGTCTTATTATTATTATCATCATTATTAGTGGTTTTATATAACGTGGTACCCCAGCCTAGGGCTGGGCTCACCACGCTGTACATACAACCTAGGGCTGGGCTCACCACGACGTACATACAGCCTAGGGCTGGGCTCACCACGATGTACATACAACCTAGGGCTGGGCTCACCACGATGTACATACAACCTAGGGCTGGGCTCACCACGATGTACATACAATTTAAGAAACATAATCACGAGCTTAAAAAATTAATTACCTCGAATGGGATTTTTCTTAAGGTTTTCTTTAGGGTTTGATTTGAAAACAGTGTTGAACATCTCCAACTCAGATTCGGTGTTTGTCCTAACTATCTCCACATCTTCGTCACTGAGGTAGCTGGTGAATGTAGTTCCAAGCTCCTCTGCAGGGAATTCCCATGGCTGAAGATATCAAAAATAGATTTAAGCTAGATGATTTTAGATATAGTCATTTAAAAAAACAACTATTCTCTATTGTTTTAAAAAAAGTTATCAGAAGGACAGAAATACATTTTTGTTCAAACTAAATATTTTTTTACACATTGGTCAGCTGCTCAACGTAAACATACGTTATTGATTTTTATATTTAATTCAAAATAAGAAGCATGAAAAACAGAAGCAGAATTAAAATATTGTCTGACAGTGAAGATTTATGAAGTTATTTCAAATATACATATTTACTTTTCTATATTTGTTTCTCAATTCAAGTGAGAGTTCCTTAAGTTGAGTGAGAAGATGCTATTGTTTTTAGTATCAAAGTGGTCCATAAGCTTACATCTGACAAGTTGATATTTTTTTAGAATCAAAGTGGTCCATAAGCTTACAGCTGACAAAATGAAATTACTTAAAGACTCACGTCTAGATTCTCAGGTATAGGATATATGATTGTGTGGGCGTAGTGGCGGACAGGTACCAGCTGTTGGGCCAGAAGCCCCATCTGGGGGTGTCTTAGTTTCCATTTGTAAGTTGAGGATACCTTGTAGACATGTGGAGGACGGACATCCATTAAGTCAGTTTAGTCATTTAGTACCAAATTCATGTCAATCATTAAAATAGATCAATGTCCAACCATCAAAGCGTATTTATTATCATTCATCAAACCCGGTGAAGCACTGTTGAAAGCAGTACATTGAATTTTCATTTTTTATTAGAAAAACAATTATAAATGTTCAAATATTCAAACTTATTAATGTCGAATTGATGACAACTCTCTGAATCAACCATTGACGGGGCTAGATGTATACCATTGGTGGCAGGGCGTATGAAGATGGCAGGGGGGGGGGCACAGAGGGAGAGATCCGCCCAAGGGTAGAACGGGGGGGGGGGGCGGTCTTTTGGGCCCTTCGGCAAATATTAGGGGTTAGCCTTATCCAGATCATTTTGTGGTGTGAGGGTGAGTGGGGGGCGCGACAAAACCAAGAACTGAGAGATCCGCCCAAGGGTAGAACGGGGGGGGGGGGCGGTCTTTTTGGCCCTTCGGCAAATATTAAGGGTTAGCCTTATCCAGATCATTTTGTGGTGTGAGTGTGAGTGGGGGGCGCGACAAAACCAAGAACCACCTCGGGCGTCAAAAACTTTAGCTACCCCACTCATACTATCGCTTACACCAAAGGGTGGCGTCGTTTAGGTTCCATTCAATAGTTGACAAGCGAATACGCGCCCGTGGCAACGACCTGTTTTACAAGTGTCATTTATAAAGATAATAGCTTTTTTTTTTTGGCTGAAATAATTCCCATCGATGAAAAGTCAAAGATATCTCGGAAAAGAAATGCGTATGTTTTGGACACAAAGCAGACACCAATCTAATCTAATATCTGGCAGTGGCCAGACACCAATCTAATCTAATATCTGGCAGTGGCGTATCTTGATTGTGCTTTGGGCGAAACTCTCAAAAGTTCTATACCAAGACGGCATCCAACATCATACTACTCACTAGGGAAACTGTTACTGCTGCACAAGTGGTTCTAATAACGTATCGACAGACATAGAGAGAGAACATAACATTTAGACACACATTTCTCTAAATTTTATCTCAATACTCGGCCCCCCCACGCCCTTTCTTCACCATTAAAAAATAAAAATTAAAAATTTCTCATAATTTGCATCTTAGCTATTTTTAAATTAACACAGCGATTTGAAATGTACGCGCAAGAATATACAAGTCTCTCTTTTAAAAAATTTAAATAAGACAGGACGAAGTGGCTTTTAATCCACCGGTAAATAAACAAAACCACCCGAAGAGTTCATTGACATCATATCCAGTAGACAGATTTAAAAAAAAATATTTTTAGGCAGCCCACGAAAATAAAAGAGTACACTTATTTGGTGTACGCCGTGTCATGGTGTACACATTGACAACGTCACAGAATGGGGAAAAAAAGTTTTGAATATGCATTGAAAAGGTAGGGAGGTGGTGCATGATAAGGAAGCTTTTGCTCTTGGACATAAGCAGTTTAGCAACAAATATGACAAACTCAATTAAAATATAAATTTGACTATTTGCACTTTCTAGACTTTAATAATACTATTTTCAGAAAAAGCCGATCTGCCGAGTAATCGGTATGAAAAAGCCGATTGTTGATTAATTTCGCCAACAGAGCAGATTATCTTCCGACCAATCGACGCGACCCTGATAACAGCGTGATCTTAACTTCATGATTATCACCCGTAGATATTGCGATTCTTGTACAAAACTATTCATTGGAAAAAAAACAAACTATTTTTAATAACTGTGCCTTAAGAAAAAGCAATGTTTTATCGACAAATGAAAGAATTATTACGTTTCCAATTAAAAACACAAAAATCTCAGACCTGCCTGTCAGCTTGCGTAGTAAGCGCCCTTCTTTCTTTTTGGCCCCAAGAAGAGTTAATGAGCTGGTGACATCTGCTTCTGCAAACATGGGTTGTCTCGAAATGGCGCAGTGATTTCACCTCTTCCACTAAAATTAACATTTGTAAGAGCTTAATTAGTTAAGAGTGGATTTTGTAAGAGACTGTTTTGTAAGAGTTAATATGTAATAGTTTAATGTGTAATAAAATGACTGATCCAGTGAGCCGTACTTTCCTTGGTGTGGCACGGCTTTACCTCCTCTCCTGGAGTAGTCTCGAGCTTAACTTTCTCCCACCGTTCCTGGGAGTTGTGTGGACGTGGGTCAGAACGGCTTTGCTTCCTCTCCGGGGAAAGGTGTTGCGTTACTTCACCCCACCGCTCGGGGAGTAGTTCGGACGGGACTGTGTCGGGACGAAACGGTCACCTAGGAGCGGCTTTCTCAGGGCCGCATGTTTTTAAGCCTCAGCAATGATTTTAAAATACCTAAGCCTCATATCCATTATCGGCGACACGTAATCATGTTAGCGCGCAACTTCCGTTGCGTTGGAAGTCATGCGTTTTGCGTGGATCCTTTGGCGTCAGGAGTTTAACTCCCTACTAATCTCCCACACCTCGCAGAGGTAGAATCCGTGTGACACCGGCGCGAGCATGGCGATATGATTTTTTCCCGGCTTAGAGGCGTTCAGCCATGGTCAATTCGGAGATTATTTAACATAAAAGTATTTTATTTTATTTTTTCATTTAAAATCTAATAATGACTAGAAATAATTAGCTAGTTTCACACATAAGTCCCACATACATAGTGATAACATAAAACTTGAAGATTTTCACATAATACAATGATTTTAAAAAAATAATGAAGCGAAACCGGAAATAGAATTATTAATTACAAGTGGAAGTATTGTAAACACTGTAAAAAATGAATTAATTTTACCATGCAACACATGATGCTTGGAGTATGAATGGAATTTGTGCAAACTGCATGAAACTGATTGCCAGCTCAAGCGTGCAGTGGGAGTGACCAGATAATTATAAGCCAGGGGTGCGGTTCCAAGCCGAGGGAGTAGATGCATGATCGCCATTTGAATCTTCTTTCAGAAAAGGGTTTCTGTAGTTTAACAGCAACATTGAAGAATGACGTAGATGATTTGATTTTAAAGATTCGAATGACGTCAATGGCCGTGCATGGCTTAGAGGTTAGTTTTGAGCGAGAACAAATACAACTAAAGATATTTCAAATAATCTTGCCAGATCTTTTACCCCGGTAAAGCCAACTCATTTTGGTTGGAATAACGAGGATTTATTTTTTAGTCCGCCCACAATTTTAAGTGTTTAAACCGGAACCAGTGGCGCACCTAGGCAGGGTACATCTACACTCCAGGTTGTGATACGGTTAAAATTAAATTTAGAAAATCTCACCTAAGCCTTCAATTAGTTTAAAGTTCAAAGTAATGAGTGAATTAGATTTTTTTTTTGTTCGGGGTGGGGTGGAGGTGAAGGGGGGTGGGGCAATGGCGAAGGAAAGGGGGTCGGAGTGGGGAGGTGGGCCCGGGCGCTACCTTTTCGTCCCGCCATCCGTACACTACGCACACATCGAAAGGGGGAGAGGGGTGTTGATTTGGGAGATTTTGTGTGTGTGGTGTGGGGGTATTGGCATAATGCTGGCATCCGTCCGTCACAATGTGACGATGGAGTGGGCCTCGTAGGACGAGATCCACATAGCCTGGGATTATTATACTTTAAGGATTATAAGCTGGTTCCCAACAGCAAATCGCCTCTCTCCACGCCGCTGGGTAACCCAAGGGAACATCATTGGATGATACAGCTTGGCACCAGTGACGTCGCAGGAGTTGTCGGAATGTTTCAGCATCTCCCTCTCACAGCATCTCCTTCTCACAACATCTCTCTCTCTCTCTCACAGCATCTCACTCTAAAAGCCTCTCCCTCTCACACCATCTCTCTCTCTCTCTCAGCCTCTCTCTCTCACAGCATCTCCCTCTCACAGCATCTCCCTCTCACAGCATCTCCTTCTCACAACATCTCTCTCTCTCTCACAGCATCTCCCTCTCACAGCATCTCCTTCTCACAACATCTCTCTCTCTCACTGCATCTCCCTCCCACAGCATCTCCCTCTCACAGCATCTCTCTCTCTCTCTCACAGCATCTCGCTCCCACAGCATCTCCCTCTCACAGCATCTCCCTCTGACAGAGTCTCCCTCCCACAGCATCTCCCTCTCGCAACATCTCCCTCTCACAGCATCTCCTTCTCACAACATCTCTCTCTCTCTCACAGCATCTCTCTCCCACAGCATCTCCCTCTCACAGATCTCCCTCTGACAGCGTCTCCCTCTCACAGCATCTTCCTCTCACAACATCTTCCTCTCACAGCATCTCCCTCTGACAGCGTCTCCCTCTCACAGCATCTTCCTCTCACAGCATCTTCCTCTCACATCATCTCCCTCTCACAGCATCACCCTCTCACAGCATCTACTCATTGTTGTTTTTTTCAACGGCGCTTCTCAGATTCTTCAGGATGATGGACAGCCAGGATTTACCAACATTGCAGAGAGGAACCCTTTTGCCATTGATTGATTAATTATATTTTTCGATTATTGTATAATGTACTAATGATGCCTTCAGCAAAAACGGTTTGAATTATCTGTGTGTGTCTTTAATTAATGTTACATATAATGTTTTATTTACACAAATTGTTTGTGTCTCATTAATCTATATACATATAATCTTATATCGTTAGGGATGAGTGCAGGTCAATCATGGAACCACAATCTCTGTCACAACTTTTTCTCTGGTTCCTGCCCTTCCTACCTTACTGAACTTCTTTCTATCTATTTACCCCTTCGTTCCTTCGCAGACACGCGTATTATTTCTGTTCCCCTAACACGCACTAAAACATACGATGAGCAATCTTTCTCTTTTTGTGCCCCCAAACAATGGAATTCTCCCCCATTACACATCCGCAATATAATGACCACCACAGCCCTCAAAACTGCCCGCAAGACCCATCTCTTCAAACTGGACTGAGCCCTTCTAAATGATAGACAACGCTCGATGCTTCCGGGTGCTGTCCATGGCTGGACAGGGGTCGCTAGTTCTTGGCTGGGTGCTGTCCATGGCTAGACAGGGGTCGCTAGTTCTTGGCTGGGTGCTGTCCATGGCTAGACAGGGGTCGCTAGTTCTTGGCTGGGTGCTGTCCATGGCTAGACAGGGGTCGCTAGTTCTTGGCTGGGTGCTGTCCATGGCTGGACAGGGGTCGCTAGTTCTTGGGTGGGTGCTGTCCATGGCTAGTCAGGGGTAGCTATTTCTTGGGTGGGTGCTGTCCATGGCTAGACAGGGGTAGCTATTTCTTGGGTGGGTGCTGTCCATGGCTAGACAGGGGTCGCTAGTTCTTGGGTGGGTGCTGTCCATGTCTAGACAGGGGTCGCTAGTTCTTGGGTGGGTGCTGTCCATGTCTAGACAGGGGTCGCTAGTTCTTGGGTGGGTGCTGTCCATGGCTAGACAGGGGTAGCTAGTTCTTGGGTGGGTGCTGTCCATGGCTAGACAGGGGTAGCTAGTTCTTGGGTGGGTGCTGTCCATGGCTAGACAGGGGTAGCTAGTTCTTGGGTGGGTGCTGTCCATGGCTAGACAGGGGTAGCTAGTTCTTGGGTGGGTGCTGTCCATGGCTAGACAGGGGTAGCTAGTTCTTGGCTGGGTGAGGTTAAGATTTTTAACAATTGTTGTTTTTAAATGTATAATTTTCTGTAATCGCTAAATTTTATGTGAAGCGCAGTGAGCCTAGCCCTGTGCTGGGGTACTACAGTGAGCCTAGCCCTGGGCTGGGGTACTACAGTGAGCCTAGCCCTGGGCTGATGTACTACAGTGAGCCTAGCCCTGGGCTGAGGTACTACAGTAAGCCTAGCCCTGGGCTGATGTACTACAGTGAGCCTAGCCCTGAGCTGGGGTACTGAGCAGTGAGCCTAGCCCTGGGCTGATGTACTACAGTTAGCCTAGCCCTGGGCTGATGTACTACAGTGAGCCTAGCCCTGGGCTGATGTACTACAGTGAGCCTAGCCCTGAGCTGGGGTACTGAGCAGTGAGTCTAGCCCTGGGCTGAGGTGCTACAGTGAGCCTAGCCCTGGGCTGATGTACTACAGTGAGCCTAGCCCTGGGCTGATGTACTACATTGAGCCTAGTCCTGGGCTGCTGTACTACAGTGAGCCTAGCCCTGGGCTGGGGTACTGTGCTATATAAAACCACATAATAATAATAATGCTTATTATTATAGAAGCACTTCCTAACAACATCTAGTGCAGGGGTCTCAAACTCAAATTATCCGGGGGCCGCAGGAGGTAGAGTCTTAGTGATATTGGGCACTCCAGTGCATGAATAACATACTTTACCACTCCAGTGCATGTATGACATTTTCTAACACTCCAGTGCATGTATGACATTCTCCAACACTCCAGTGCATGTATGACATTCTCTAACACTCCAGTGCATGTATGACATTCTCTAACACTCCAGTGCATGTATGACAGCCTCTACCACTCCAGTGCATGTACGACAGGCTCTACCATGTGTCACAAAATGGTCGATCATCCTTAACTGCAAGGACAACGTTATCCCAGCCTGTGGGACATGTCCAACAGGACAACGTTAACCCAGTCTGTGGGATTTGTCCAAAAGGCCCGCGTTAAGTGTTTTACAATAAACTATTTGTTTGAGAAATTCCATACGGGACGAAGGGGGCGCAGTAAAACCACCTAATAAAGAAGCATGTTTTATTTGTATTACCAACAGGTTAGCTTCCTTGTTTCATATGTTCTGTTATTATTTTAACACTTGTGTAAACTGTCCCTCCAATAAATATTACAGTGTCCTTGTGAAGAAATTTATTTCACTTCGTTTTTTGGAGTCTCTGGGTTTAGTTCCCACACTTTTTCCCCAGGACTTTACTGCTGCCGACGAATAAGTCATTCCTCTCCCTCAAGCCCCTCTCTGAGACCTACTCATTGTTGAGAACAATACCCTCTCTATCATAAGCAAAATAATCAAATAGACCACATTCCCCCCCCCCCCCCCCCCCCCCACACCTTTTTATATGTAACTTTCGCAATACTTTTATATATATTTTTTTATTTAAAAGTCTTCGTCAAAATTTAATATAAAAATAAAGTAACATTGTAAATCTCTGCTGCCGCGAGCGACTACGCCAGGAATCCCCACAGCACTGCGGACACCATCAGCAGGAGTATCATCTGCATGTTGAGCGCCCGAGCGTATCTGGGCGGCTCCTCGATGTTGGCGTTGATCTTCACCGTCTCCCGGAGCTCATTGTTGGTGATGAGGTGCGAGCCCATCTCCGGCCGCACGCAGCACAGCTTGTTGACGCAGCTCGGACACTGGAAGAGAGGGGGCGACGGCTCGACCTCTTCAGGCGCATCTGTACGGAGAGAAGTTTGCGGTACAATGCTCAGTGGGGTGGGTGCAACGATGTACTGTTGTACTAAAACTGCGGTACAATTCTCAGTGGGTTAAAACGATGTACGGCTGTTCTTTAAAACAGAGTATGGCTAAAAAAACAACAAGAAGACATTGTACAGTTCATGTTGGTCTTTATCATTTTCACAGAACTATTATTACAGAAGATACTTTTTTACGACAGTGGCGTATCTAGGATGGCTGCCGGTCGGCGTGGGCCAAATGCTTTTGCCACCTCATTCCACAAAATAGGCTGACCATGCCACCGATAGACATAAAGAAAAAGTGCCGCCTGGGTGGGACCGCCTCTCACCCCCCCCCCCCCGCATTCCACCCCTTTTCCTATGCCACTGCCAGTATCTGTGATTGTTCATCTTTAGTTTACAGGCGTTGAAGATATTCCACGGCAGCCAATGGAGAACTATGTCGTTATGTTGATATTTTTTTAAAATTATTAGTTGCTTACTATTTATTTATTATCTATCACTGCCCCGTGTTTGAAAACAGCTGTCCCCGAAACGCTCACACAACTGCTTTCTGTCTCCTCTGCTAACTGCCTGTCTATCCTGCTAACTGCCTGTCTATCCTGCTAACTGCCTGTCTATCCTGCAAACTTCCTGTCTATCCTGCTAACTACCTGTATATCCTGCTAACTACCAGTCTATCCTGCTAACTTCCTGTCTATCCTGCAAACTTCCTGTCTATCCTGCTAACTACCTGTATATCCTGCTAACTACCAGTCTATCCTGCTAACTACCTGTCTATCCTGCAAACTTCCTGTCTATCCTGCTAACTACCTGTATATCCTGCTAACTACCAGTCTATCCTGCAAACTTCCTGTCTATCCTGCAAACTTCCTGTCTATCCTGCTAACTACCTGTATATCCTGCTAACTACCAGTCTATCCTGCTAACTACCTGTCTATCCTGCAAACTTCCTGTCTATCCTGCTAACTACCTGTATATCCTGCTAACTACCAGTCTATCCTGCAAACTTCCTGTCTATCCTGCAAACTTCCTGTCTATCCTGCTAACTACCTGTCTATCCTGCTAACTACCTGTCTATCCTGCTAACTACCTGTCTATCTCGCTAACTACCTGTCTATCCTGCTAACTACATGTCTATCCTGCTAACAACCTGTCTATCCTGCTAACTACCTGTATATCCTGCTAACTACCAGTCTATCCTGCTAACTACCTGTCTATCCTGCAAACTTCCTGTCTATCCTGCTAACTACCTGTATATCCTGCTAACTACCAGTCTATCCTGCAAACTTCCTGTCTATCCTGCAAACTTCCTGTCTATCCTGCTAACTACCTGTCTATCCTGCTAACTACCTGTCTATCCTGCTAACTACCTGTCTATCTCGCTAACTACCTGTCTATCCTGCTAACTACCTGTCTATCCTGCTAACAACCTGTCTATCCTGCTAACTACCTGTATATCCTGCTAACCACCTGTCTTTCCTGCTAACCACCTGTCTATCATGCTAACTAACTGTTAATCCTTTGTTTTTATTCTCTTAGGCCAGTGGTCAGTAAACGCATTAGTCAGAAGAGTCAAAAATCAGCAGCAGGACGATTAAAAAATTTTTGAGAGACAAATTTCTTTTCAAGAACCTGTTCAGAACCATGTTTTTTTTTGGAGTCAAATCCAAATTGTGGCCGGCTGCCCGAGCCGCACCCAGCCGCATGTAGCTCGCAAGCCGCGATTTTCCGACCACTGTCTCAGTGTATTCATAGTATAGACTTTGTCTTTATTCTCTTAGTTAATTTGGTTCATTGAGTTTGTCTATATTCTCTTATAGTGGATTAAGTTCCTAGAGTTTGTCTATATTCTCTTAGTAGATTCAAATCCTAGAGTTTGTCTATATTCTCTTATAGTGGATTAAGCTCCTAGAGTATGTCTAGATTCTCTTAGTGGATTCAGTTCATTGAGTTTGTCTATATTCTCTTAGTAGATTCAAATCCTAGAGTTTGTCTATATTTTCTTATAGTGGATTAAGTTTCTAGAGTTAGTATCTATTCTCTTAGTGGATTCAGTTCATTGATTTTGCTTACATTCTGCCACCGCACTCACCATTTTCATCTTCATCTTCTGCCAGCAACTTGTTGAAAGTTGTTTCCAGCTCGTCAATGTCAACGCGGTCAAGTTTGCTCAGCCGTAGCCAGTAGATTAGCCGGTACAACTGTTTGGTGGGTGTTTTTGGGGGGGGGGGCGTAAGGAGTGACAAGTACATGAAAATATTGAGTTGCTTTTTTGTTGTTGTTGTTTTGCTCATGGTTCATTGTCCCCTTTGTTGTTTTGCTCATGGTTCATTGTCCCCTTTGTTGTTTTCTTCAGTGAAGCAGCATTTTTGATGACATATTTGTGGAATTGTTTCGTTTTTAGCTTCAAGTTTAACTTTTTCTTCGAGTTACGTTTTCTTCCCCTCCTTTTTAAAGCTTGACATCTCTCTCTCTCTTTATCTCTCTCTCTCCCTCTCTCGTTCTCTCTCTTGACTCTCTCTGTCTCTCTCTATTTCTCTCTCTCCCCCCCTTTCTCTCCCCATTTCTTTTCTCTCTCCATATCATATGTTTCCCATTTTACACACAAACTCCTTCAAATATCTGACGACCTGAAGCAACCTCTGACATTTTTTTCAGGTAACCTACCCGAGGGTGTCATTACCCGCAGGTTGGGAACCACTGCCATAAACACATAAACAAACCAAAAATCAAACATGGAGCGGTGCCTCGCTGAATGCGTCACTGTTGCCGTTCCCTGGTCGATAGCTGATTTCATTTCTCTTACGCTAACATACACACATTATTTTAATAAATATTTCCATCATCATCATGGCGATACCATCCCAGCCTTCCTTCAGTTCAGTCAAGTGTTTCACTCTTTCAATGAGTGTTAACTCACATTTGTACTATTGAATTTTATGACAGAACTTAGAAATGACCCTCACTTACTCTCTCTCTCTATCAACCACCTCCCTCCACCCCCTCTCCCTCCGCCCCTCCACCCCCTTCCTCTCCCCCCCCCTCTACCTGTCTATTGCTCTCTCTCGCTCTCTCTTTCTCACACACATACACACCCGCACAAAGCTTTGGCTCCTCAGTGCCATCAGCCAGTCAGTATGTCAAATGAAATATTAATTTTTAAACAGCAACTGTCTTGGTCATAACCAAAGCTACGTCTCTTGCTGAGACAAATAATTAAACACAATTCGCAGAGGAGAACCTCGTTAGTTTCAGAGCATGCAGTTCATGTGGCTTACATTTAGTTTCCCACCAATCGCTAGTCCAATTTTCAACATTATTATTTATTTAATCAAATAAAAGGTACCCCAAAATTATGTACAAAAAAAATAATTATTGTTTCTATATATCTCTCAATTGGTTGTATCACAAGTATAGACAATTAGAGGATACTCTTGTTTTAAATACCCGGACTCGGTACCATTGTTTGCCGGGTACAGATTTGCGACAGGTGCACTAATACCCGACATTTCCGATATCTGGTTCATTACTCGGCCTAGCCCCATAGAATAATCAAAATTAAACCGATTAGTCCGAACAGGACAGAACCGGCATCAGTATATCAGTTTTTCTACAACCCCGGATTTTAAAAAAAAAGCAATCTTAGAGCATACAACTTACGTGGACTTCGCTGATTGGTTCCGCGAATATACCGGAAATGATGATGTAAGCGAAACAAAGGACGAACAGGAAAATCCCGAAGTGGAGAAAATGAAAGTGTGCAAGGATGTGCGGCACGGCGCTCGTGTTCTCCTCCCCACACGTCACTGTGCCGCGGATGAAACTCCACAGAAAACGTATGGATCCGACTGCTATGCCCAGTAGGAGAGCTGTGAATACACACTGGGGGGGGGGAGGGAGAGAACAGTTTACACAGTCGTCATCGGAGTTTAGATCGGTTGCTGAAAATACCAAGCGCTGTCTTTACTGATACACCCGTCGGAACATTGAATCTTTGGGAAACCCTTGCAAGCTTCTTGCAGCCTTACCCCTAATAGGCAGTCTCAAGACTTGCCCTTGCAAGCTTCTTGCACCCTACCCCCAATAAGCAGTGGCGAGACTTGCCCTTGCAAGCTTCTTGCACCCTTACCCCTAATAGGCAGTCTCAAGACTTGCCCTTGCAAGCTTATTGCACCCTACCCCCAATAAGCAGTCGCTGGACGTTCCCTTTCACGTTCCTTGCACACTCCCCAATAGGCAGTCGCGAGACTTGCGCATTGGTAGTTATGTCCACCGGTCACAAAGTTCGTTGTCTCAGTCCGAGATGAGGAAATAAAACTAAAGCGTCAAACGGATAACTGTTGGACTAGATACTCAAGAGCCCTAGACCACGAACCCTTGAAGAAATACATTGAACAGAAAATTTACACTTCCCCCTCCCCCCACCCACACCCTAAAAATAAATTAAAATCATTATCCTCAAAAGTATTGGCGTTATTTTATAAAGCAGTGATTCTCATCCTCTATCTCTTGTTTTGTTGTTCTCGGGTTCAAACTTGCCCACATCTTGTTTAACGTTTCCTTAACGTTCCTCCGAACTGCCCGACAGTGGCGAAGGAGGCGAATGGTTCCTCCCCGGTGGGAAATTATTCTTTATATTTTACTTTTGCATTTTTGGCTAACTTCGATATTTTTTTCATTTATTTCCTTTTTTTTTGCTTGGGAGATGGCGGCAAAATGTTGGCCTACCCCAGGCGGCATTGCTGCCCGGATATTGGATTATCGGAGAAGGATATAAATAATATAATCAAAGCGATACTGTCGGTTGAATTATTTTTTTTTTAAACAAGAAGAATGCCTCACCTTTTCAGTGGCTCTCTCCCAAAAAAGTCCGGCCAGAAATACAGCCGCGATGGGAGGAGCTAAGATACTCGTGACGGTCTGAATGTAGTCCATGACAGCTGGCATGCTGCCAACAACTGGGACCCACATCAAGCTAAGGATCGCCAAACATACAATGGAGATTCTGGGGAGTGACATTGTCACAGCTGACGTGTTACACTTTGAAATTGTTATTTTTTAAAAAAAAATAATCTTTGGCATTGTCCTTGATCAAATGTTATCAATAATGCTATAACAAGTTATATTTAGTTCATTTCGCCAAGAAGCGTTGTTCTGTTGGTCACACGCAAAGAGCGGTCAATTTTGGTACAGACATTTTCTTAAACGATATACAATTTGACCAAAATTTATTTAAATGCATTCTCTCAGAAGGAGAAAACCTGGCAAATTCAAAGTCTCGTACACAATGGATAGTTCTCTCATAAGACTTATACTGACTTGGTGGCCGTCATGAGTTGCAATGCCCTAGCAGACCTATGGTCATCTACAGGGACCTATACTGACTTGGTAGCGACCATCAGCTCCAGTTGTCTAGCAGACCTATAGACACCTACAGGGACCTATACTGACTTGGTAGCGACCATCAGCTCCAGTTCACTAGCAGACCTATAGACACCTACAGGGACCTATACTGACTTGGTAGCGACCATCAGCTCCAATTCACTAGCAGACCTATAGACACCTACAGGGACCTATACTGATTGGTAGCGACTATCAGCTCCAATTCACTAGCAGACCTATAGACACCTACAGGGACCTATACTGACTTGGTAGCAACCATCAGCTCCAATTCACTAGCAGACCTATAGACACCTACTGGGACCTATACTGACTTGGTAGCAACCATCAGCTCCAGTTCACTAGCAGACCTATAGACACCTACAGGGACCTATACTGACTTGGTAGCGACCATCAGCTCCAATTCACTAGCAAACCTATAGTCATCTACAGGGACCTATACTGACTTGGTAGCAACCATCAGCTCCAATTCACTAGCAGCCGGCCTCACGTTCCGGTAAATGTTGATGGCAAAGATGGTACTCCCGCTGTTAAGGCATGCCGTAATGGAGGACACGCAGCAGGAGAGGACGGCAGCCAGAACCAGCCCTCTGGAATAGATATTCAAAGTCTGAGCGAGTCTTTGACTTAATATGAGAACAAAGAAATCGATAAATGTATCAATAAAAACAAAGACATCCTGCATGTAAAAGAAATTTAAAAAAAATGATGTGTGTTAATAATGTTATAGATATTCTCATAATGGAATTTTATTGCAAGCAGACGTGTGCCCGTTAAAATTAAAAAATAAAAAAAAATTTAAAAAGTGACTCTCATTGTATTCTGATAATTCAACACTGTTTCAAATGTTTCTTTTGCTGCCCTCTCGGATACTACTTCCCAGCTAAAAGTGCTATTTTAATTTAATTCTGTTATTCTTTTGTTTGTTCGCTGACGAAGGCTTCCTGTCGACACATTCGTTGTTTTGTTGCGTTCATTTTTTCCATGTTTCCCCATACTTTGTTGCACTCCTTTTTTTTTTTTTTTTTTTTTTGCTGACCGGATTGCAGTCTCTCTCTCTTTCTCTCTCCCCCCCCCCAGCCCCCTTATTACCATTTCAAATGTGGTCACTCTTAGTGTTAGTTCCAGACAGGTTCGCGACGGGCAACGAGTTATTTGAATGAGGTCACCCACCTGTAGTTTTGGGGCACCACGTCCAGAAATAAGAGTGGGAAGGCCAGGTTGGAGCAGCCATTTCGAGACTTGCACGTATTCTGACATACAGTCGGGTCAGCACAAGCTACGATGTCTACAAAATGAACGAAAATAGTATTTAAAAAAAAAAATCATTGAGCACAGAAATAAGGAATATTTGTGACGTCATAGAAACAATTCTCCCATCTACACAAAAAAAACAAAAAAACAAAAACACAACAACAACAACAACAAACTACGTGACGTAGTGACAATGAAAGTGATCAGACACTCTACTGTTTAATGTTATGAAAGATTTGTTACTACACAACTGTGATTGTATTTGAAATCTTTGGTCATTGAATCGCGTTGTATTTAAATTAATGATAGCACTGCCCACCCATCCTGTAGTGCTGCCCACCTATTACGTAGTGCTGCCCACCCATCATGCAGTGCTTCCCACCCATCATGTAGTGCAGCCCACCCATCACGTAGTGCTGCCCATCAAACAAGTAGTACTTCCCACCCATCATGTAGTGCTGCCCACCCGTCATGCGGTGCTGCCCACCCATCATGCAGTGATTCCCACTTATCATGCAGTGCTGCCAACACATCATGTAGGGCTGCCCACCCATCACGTAATGCTGCCCATCAAACAAGTAGTACTTCCCACCCATCATGTAGTGCTGCCCACCCATCATGCGGTGCTGCCCACCCATCATGCAGTGCTTCCCACCTATCATGCAGTGCTACCAACACATCATGTAGTGCTGACCACCAATGATGCAATGCTTCCTACCCAGCATGTAGTGCTTCCCACCCCTCTTGCAGTGCTTCACACCCATCATGCAGTGCTTCGCACCCATCACATAATGCTTCCCACCGATCATGCAGTGCTGCCCACCAATCAAGTAGTACTTGACACCCATCATGTAGTGCTTCCCACCTACCATTTAACGCTCGACACCAATGAAGTAGTTATACCCACCCATCTTGTAGTGCTGCCCACCAATCAAGTAGTACTACCCGCCCATTATGTGCTGCTGCCCACCTATCAATTAGTGCTGCCCACCAATCAAGTAGTACTTTCCACCCATCTTGTGGTGCTGCCCACCAATCAAGTAGTACTACCCACCCATCATATGTAGTGCTACCTATTCATCATTTAGTGCTGCCGACACATGACATCATTACAGCGATGGCAGTGAACTCTAACGTCACTTTTCTTTGAATAAATGACATACGACAACCCACAATAAAAGTCATGTCCCAACGGCATAACACTCACATATCCCCGAACTCCTCCGTTGTTATTATTGAGTGTGAATATTCTATTCGATGCCTCCAATTTAAATTGCTTGTGACACGTACAATGGATTTGTATAAGTATATCAATATATATGTATATCAATTTATATATATATATATATATATATATATATGTATATCAATATATATATATATATATATTCACACACACACAAATTCAATGCCACTATGGGAACTTATTCTATTTACCTATCTACAAAATCCTGGCCACTATGGGAACTTATGCTATTTACCCATCTACAAAATCCTGGCCACCAAGGGAACATGATCTATTTACCTGTGTCCAAAATCCTGGCCACTATGGGAACTTTTTCTATTTACCTATCTACAAAATCCTGGCCCCTATGGGAACTTATGCCATTTACCCATCTACAAAATCCTGGCCACCAAGGGAACATGATCTATTTACATGTGTCCAAAATCCTGGCCACTATGGGAACTTTTTCTATTTACCTATCTACAAAATCCTGGCCCCTATGGGAACTTATGCTATTTACCTATCTACAAAATCCTGGCCACCAAGGGAGCATGATCTATTTACCTGTGTCCAAAATCCTGGCCACTATGGGAACTTATTCTATTTACCAATGTACAAAATCCTGGCCCCTATGGGAACTTATTCTATTTATCTATCTACTAAATCCTGGCCACCAAGGGAGCATGATCTATTTACCTGTGTCCAAAATCCTGGCCACTATGGGAACTTATTCTATTTATCAATGTACAAAATCCTGGCCACTACGGGAACTTATGCTATTTACCTATCTACAAAATCCTGGCCACCAAGGGAACATGTTCTATTTACCTGTGTACAAAATCCTGGCCACTATTCCAGGAAAAATAAGGAACAAGATGGTGAGAATTTTGCCGTACGACGTTAGGAGGCACGCCCACTTTGCATGGACGATATTCTTGGCACCCAGTCCGAACTGGACAATCAGCTGGAGACGAGGACATTTAGGGCATTAGGGACATTGGGGACATTAGGGATATTAGGGACATTAGGGACATTGGGGACATTAGGGACATTTGGGACATTAGGGACATTAAGAGCATTGAGGAAATTGAGCATTACAACCTAAATCTTAGTAAAGGAGAATTGCAACCTAACTCTTAGTATCTGAGAATTGCAACCTAAATCTTAGTATTGTAAGGAAACCTTGCTTGCTCTCTGCTAACCTTCATCTATATCTGGCATTCACTAAGGAAACAACTCAAGCGATAACATCTGATGATTATAATCTTGTTCTTTATTGAGCTGACACTTAGCTTATACTTTCTCTCATCTCGCAACTCTGACTACCCTCTTCTCATACCGTCAGAGCTCTCCCTGACTGTCTGCTTCTCTATCCGGCCGCATTCTGTCTAGTCCTGTCCAGAGGTCCCTATTTATAAGTCCCTGGTCAATAGAGTTTCTTCCCAGGTCTGTACTCGCGCCCGCCCCTTTGATCAGTCGGCGCACTATCCCCCGCCCCTTTGATTAGTCGGCGCCAGGTTACCAACCAGTCGTCCCAGGGAAATACCCTGGTCAGATGGCCGGTACCCTGCTGTGAGATCTGAAGCGTCCGGCGCCGTCGTGGTCCGAACTCTCCACAGTATTTGAGAATTGCAACCTAAATCTTAGTATATGAGAATTGTAACCTAACTCTTAGTATATGAGAATTGCAACCTAAATCTTAGTTTATGAGAATTGCAACCTAAATCTTAGTATCTGAGAATTGCAACCTAAATCTTAGTATTTGAGAATTGCAACCTAAATCTTAGTATCCGAGAATTGCATCCTATCTGAGAATTGTAACCTACATCTTAGTATTTGAGACTTGCAACCTAAATCTTAGTATTTGAGAATTGCAACCTATCTGAGAATTGCAACCTAAACCTTAGTATCTGAGAATTGCAACCTAACTCTTAGTATCTGCTCAACACCCCAGCTCCAAACATAAATAAATACACCCTCTAACGTTTACAAAAGGTATCCTGACATCAAAATGTATCTACTTTTCTTCAATATCGGTCTTCTAACTTCAAGAAAACAAAAAACAAACCCACCTCATAGGTCAGTGTAGTTCATATAAAAAATCGTCATATATGTACCTTACATTCAGTACAGGGAGAGCAGGACTTCTAACATCGCGATGTTTGAAATAGGTGTGCATCGCGATGTTTGTTAACTGAAATAGTTGGTCACGCCCATGTTTTCTAAGCTAAGGCCTGCTACAGACCTGATCACAGCAGAAGTACCAGATGGCGCTGATCATGATGCCAAAGACCATCCCAGGCCACGGCAGATCGGTGTTGCTGTAACTGCGAAACATGTTCCAGGATAACGCTTTCGGTATGCCACAGTAGGTGTACCTGGTAGGGATGGGGAACAGAGAGGAACAGAGAGCAATCACGTGTACCTGGTGCGGATGGGAGGAGAGAGCAATCACGTGTACCTGGTGGGAATGGGAGCAGAGAGCAATCACGTATATCTGGTGTGTGCGGGGGGGGGAGAAAAAAAAAAGGGGGGGGGGGGCTTTAAATTGTTCTGTAAAAATTGAAAGATCAATCAAACACCGGTTGACTTACGGGTAAGATGAATCGTCTCCGAAGTGAAGTTTTGTTGTATTTGGCCAAGCCTCGAAGAATTTCTCTCTCATGAAGTCATAAGATTCAAATTGGCCCAAGGCTGGAAATAGAAATCTTTTATATCCTCCTAAAGACGACAGGGGAGATGAGGTACTCATGTAGCTGGGGTCAAGGGTCAGGGATAGTTTGGGGTCACACAGTTGGTCACACGTGCTACACAAGGTGATGTCAGATTGTTGGCGCTTGCTCTGTCAGACGACCGTTTAAAGCCTGGCCATGTTAGAGGCACACCCCCCCCCCGAGCTTCCCGTCAGTTAAAGGGCCAGTTTTTCGACCATGTGTTCATCGGATGTGAGGTAAGCTGTGACATGTTCCAAGTACCAAGTAAGCCACGCCCAGAGTCACGCATTGCGCTTTCTCAGTCAGTTGGCAGTATTCTCTTTGAAATCCCTCATAAGTAGTATGCCATTAAAAATGCACAGGGAAGAATACATAGGGGCTGAACTGGAGGGATCGGGGTGGCGGGGGGGGGGGGTAAAAAAGGGGGGGGGGGGGACTTCTGCCATTCATGTTTCCATTCACGTCATCGCTACTCAAAACAATGTAAATTTTTAAAAATTATTATTTTTATTTTTTAAATTTTTACAAGGAAAGGTTAGTGGCTATTAAAATATATTTTTACTCTCTCTAAGTATTGTACTCCTATAAGCATGAGATTTTTAAAAAAAAGGGGGGGGGGTGGAACTGAAATAACACAGGTGACTACCTGTAGCATTTGAAAATCAGGGACCTTTACTCACGGTAGTAGTAGATAAATCAAGGGAAAATACTCACTGTAGTAGGAGGTAAATCAAGGGAAAATAGTCACTGTAGTAGGAGGTAAATCAAGGGAAAATACTCACTGTAGTAGGAGGTAAACCAAGGGAAAATAGTCACTGTAGTAGGAGGTAAATCAAGGGAAAATACTCACTGTAGTAGGAGGTAAACCAAGGGAAAATAGTCACGGTAGTAGTAGATAAATCAAGGGAAAATACTCACTGTAGTAGGAGGTAAATCAAGGGAAAATAGTCACTGTAGTAGGAGGTAAATCAAGGGAAAATAGTCACTGTAGTAGGAGGTAAATCAAGGGAAAATAGTCACTGTAGTAGGAGGTAAATCAAGGGAAAATACTCACTGTAGTAGGAGGTAAACCAAGGGAAAATAGTCACTGTAGTAGGAGATAAATCAAGGGAAAATACTCACTGTAGTAGGAGGTAAACCAAGGGAAAATAGTCACGGTAGTAGTAGATAAATCAAGGGAAAATACTCACTGTAGTAGGAGGTAAACCAAGGGAAAATAGTCACTGTAGTAGGAGATAAATCAAGGGAAAATACTCACTGTAGTAGGAGGTAAACCAAGGGAAAATACTCACTGTAGTAGGAGATAAATCCAGCTCCTATGAACAAGACGAAGGCCTGGGCCGTGTCAGTGTAGACGACAGCCTGTAGGCCACCTAGTGACAAAAGACGTCAAACATTCAGGAGTTAAAATGTGCTAGACAGGTGAGTCTAAATAGACAGGTGAGTCTAAATAGACAGCTGAGTCTAAACAGACGGGAGAGTCTAAATAGACGGGTGAGTCTAAACAGACGGGAGAGTCTAAATAGACATGTGGTGAGTCTAAATAGATACCACAATTTTCATTTCTGTCTTATTTTTAAAAAAGACAATATTTCTCACATTTTTCCCTTTATAAAAATCGAGTTCCTTGGCTAGAGTCCTAGAAATGTGTGTTGACTGGTCGGAATAGTTTTTGTTTGTTTGAGTCAATAGTTTTTTGGGGGCATCTGTTCGGCTCAAGGTGACAATGGTGTGGTTAGCGCCGGAAGGTGCGAAACAATGGGGGAGGGTTGAGCTAGGCGCCTTTGTGGAGAGCTTATAGCTGGTTCCAAATCAGCAGGACAACCAGTCATTATTTCAGAAATTTTTCCCCGGGGACACTTCAGATTGTTTCGGTTTGGGGGGGGGGGGGGGGGTGGTGTGCCATTTGATTTATTGTTGGATATAATTTGGTAATTTTGCTCCGGGAGGCACTTGGCTTTCCCCGGGGGGGCACTGCCCCCCGGAGATATAGCTGAAAGAAACCCTGAGGACAACCCCCCCTGCAAAAAAAACAAAAAAAACAAAAACAAACCCTTGCGCAGCTGATGAGCCCAAGGGAACTTAAGTGGATGGTACAGCCTGACGTCAGAGGTCTTCAATCTCTGAGATTAGCGACCATCCGAGGTTAACACCTCCGAACTGCCCGGAGAAGTCTGTGTGCAAGGTTAGTGCAGTGAACCAAACGAGATATACAGCCATTTGAGGTTAAGGCAAACTAAACCTTAGTGGATTGATGGTATACCGGTCAGAACATAGTTAACTTTCGTGTGGTTTATATGTGATACATGAATGGTCAGGACCCATATGACTGTGGACCTGTGGGTGGTTTACAACATGGTGAGCAGTACGTGATGGATAGTTGGTCAGTAGGAAATCATGGTCATTACAATAAGACACTGTTGGTATTTGTCAGTAAGTGGTGATCTTAGCGCTAATAGATGGTACACTGTTGGTATTTGTCAGTAAGTGGCGATCTTAGCGCTAATAGATGGTACACTGTTGGTCAGCAGAGATCAGTACATGTTAAACTAATGGTCAAGGCTTAGCCTAATAACCTGTTGTCAATATCTGAGATAAGTCAGTGCTAAGTCTAGTATTTTGTTGTCAATATCTGAGATAAGTCAGTGCTAAGTCTAGTATTTTGTTGTCAATGTCTGAGATAAGTCAGTGCTTAGCCTAGTATTCTGTTGTCAGTATCTGAGTTATGCTGGTGCTCAGCCTAGTATTCTGTTGTCAGTATCTGAGATAAGTCTGTGCTTAGCCTAGTATTCTGTTGTCAGTATCTGAGATAAGTCGGTGCTTAGCCTAGTATTCTGTTGTCAGTACCTGATATAAGTCGGTGCTTAGCCGAGTATTCTGTTGTCAGTACTTGAGATAAGTCGATGCTTAGCCTAGTATTCTATTGTCAATGTCCGAGATAAGTTCATGCCGGTCCGCGGTATGATATATTTCAGTTAGCGCGCAGTCGTGTTCATTTTTAGAGCAGTTCAACTCACCTGAACACGTGACAAATACTGACCACACGAGCGGAGGGATACACACCGTCCGGAAATCCACGCGGCCGAAAATGGCTTCCAACAGTTTGAAAATGGCGTACAGCTCCACCTGTGCACATTGGTGCAGGTAAACGCATTAGTGGCGCATTAATTTATATCGTCTTCAATTTTATAGGTCACATTTTAAAAAGATGGTAGTAGTTAGGCTGGTAAAAGGGAAGAGGGCGAATGGACAGTATACCTCTATATTATATGAGAGCTATCTTGTACGGTGGCAATGACATCGTAACATAATGATATTTGATGGTGATGCATTGCTGAGTTGAAATCACAATGTCTCGTGAGAGTAGGGATACATGTATCTAAGTATAGGTAGTAATGAACTATATTAGCGACCATATTGGAGAGCAAGAAAAAACAGTTAAAAAGCTATTTTTTTTCCGTGGGACACGATGCATGAGTGACTTGTCATGTTATAACCTAAATAGAAATTGATTTATCATGAACTGTATTTAATCAATCGTTGCCATAGTCGTCATGTGTGAATTTGATTATTCTGTGAGGTGTTCGTGCCAATAAAGAATTTAATATTTGATTTGGACTTACTGTTATTACACGGCCAAATGAGAAATTAGTTGCTAACCCCTATCTGAAAAGAACTAAGATATCAGCCCAGGCCATGCTCATTCTGACAAGTTGATACAAATAGATGAAGTTACAATGATATCAGAATAGAAGGGCTACGAAACATCAAACAATAACAAAAACTATTTTTAGATATATGAGATATTTATACTTAAAATTTTGTTTCGCTGCTTCATCAAAAGACGAATGTGTCAACATGCTTGTTTTGAACCTACCGAAGTCTTTGTGAAGACGATCAACACCAGGGAGAGCGTTGCCAGGTAAAGCTCGAGGCGCAGACCACCGAAACGTTTCTTGAGGTAGTCGATGGTTGTCAGGGACTGGATGGAAGAGAAGATGGTTGTTAGGGACTGGATGGGAGAGAAGATGGTTGTCAGGGACTAGATGGGAGAGAAGATGGTTGTTAGGGGACTGGATGGGAGAGAAGATGGTTGTCAGGGACTGGATGGGAGAGAAGATGGTTGTCAAGGACAGGATGGGAGAGAAGATGGTTTTCAGGGACTGGATGGGAGAGAAGATGGTTGTTAGGGACTGGATGGGAGAGAAGATGGTTGTTAGGGACTGGATGGGAGAGAAGATGGTTGTTAGGGACTAGATGGGAGAGAAGATGGTTGTTAGGGACTGGGTGGGAGAGAAGATGGTTGTCAGGGACTGGATGGGAGACAAGATGGTTGTTAGGGACTGGATGGGAGACAAGATGGTTGTTAGGGACTGGATGGGAGAGAAGATGGTTGTTAGGGACTGGATGGGAGAGAAGATGGTTGTTAGGGACTGGATGGGAGATAAGATGGTTGTTAGGGACTGGATGGGAGGTAAGATGGTTGTTAGGGACTGGATGGGAGATAAGATGGTTGTCAGGGACTGGATGGGAGATAAGATGTTTGTCAGGGACTGGATGGGAGATAAGATGGTTGATAAGGGACTGGATGGGAGATAAGATGTTTGTCACGGACTTGATGGGAGATAAGATGGTTGATAAGGGACTGGATGGGAGATAAGATGTTTGTCAGGGACTGGATGGGATATAAGATGGTTGATAAGGGACTGGATGGGAGATAAGATGTTTGTCACGGACTCGATGGGAGATAAGATGGTTGATAAGGGACTGGATGGGAGATAAGATGGTTGTTAGGAACTGGATGGAAGATAAGATGGTTGTGAAGGGACTGGGTTGGAGATAAGATAGTTGTGAAGGGACTGAGTGGAAGATAAGATGGTTGTGAAGGGACTGGATGGGAGATAAGATATTTGTGAAGGGACTGGGTGGAAGATAAGATGGTTGTGAAGGGACTGGGTGGGAGATAAGATCGTTGTTAGGGACTGGATGGGAGATAAGATAATAATAATAATAATAAAGTTCATTTCAAAAACACGCTTCATCCCCAAAGGCTCGAAGCGCGGTACAAAGTCAACAAAAAACATATCTATAATTTACCACATTTAAAACAAACGCAACACTACAAAAACTAATTACAAGCATACAATCTCAAAGTCTTTCTAGCCATTTCAACCCGGAGCAACACAGCCATTATTCATTAACTGGAAAATAAGATGGTTGTGAAGGGACTGGATTGGAGACAATATGGTTTTCAGGCTTTGGATGGGAGAGAAGATGGTCGTCAGGGCCTGGATGGGAGAGAAGATGGTCGTTAGGGCCAGGATGGGGGAGAAGATGGTCGTTAGAGACTTGATGGGAGTGAAAGGATGCTACACACTGATGTTTAAATCATTTGTCTGCCTTGCATTTTTTCTGAAAGGTGGACAGAGGTACCAACCTCTTATATGCTCCGCCTCCCCCGACTGTGTGAAGCTTGATGTACCACAAGGAATTATTTTTGCCGAGATTGATTTAGTCAAATTGTATTTGATACACACGCCAAGCACAGTCTCATACATTTTTATGCAGTCCTAATTTTAGAGCTACGTGAACAAGAAAATGAGAATGCTTCATATGAGCAAGGGTAACTTTGATTAGTGACAAATGTGAAAACCCAGGGAAATAATCGCTACGGTATGAGAAAGTATTTGACATAAAGTCACGACGTGTGATGACTTACCCCAGATGCTATGTACACTGGCAAGAAGATCCAGCCAAGAATTATGAACGCAAACGTAGCCTGAAAAGAGTAGTCACGTCGACAACGTTAGGTCTTTAAGAGTTTGAATAACCATTGATCATAGGAAGAAACCAATATGCAGGCAATATGACAAAACAGATACGGGGGAAAATCTGGGGGGGGGAGAACACAACCAAACAACGAACGTGCCGGCAAGACGCCTTCGTCTGCGCACATCACAAACAGAGAGGAGCAAATATAACAAAAAATAAAATCTTGACTGAAATGTTGTATCCCAGAACAAGAGGAATGTAGTTAAACTAGGAGTAGGTAAGAGAATTAATTAATACAGGCAAAAAGGTTTGGGGGGGGGTGTAAAAATATAAGGAAAGGACGTACACGGTGATTGGTTGTAAAAATTAGGGGGCGAACAAACAAAAAAGTAACAAGTCAAGGAGAGCATGATGTTCATGCCATGTGGTGTCGAGGTCACATAGATGTCCCACATATGTTGGGACGCGTAAATAAATCTGATCATAGATTGTTTCCGCTTAAAAGTAATGTACCCACAGAATCCCATAATCCCTCTGTTCTTGGCGTGGTCGCTTTGCAACTTTGTCTGAGTGGCCCACCGCTGTCCAGTTTGGCTCTACTAACCGTATTTCGCATAAGGCCTTTGCAACAGATGCACACTAGTGTGGTACGTATGAATCGTAAGAAGTGTCGCAATTAGAATTAATTATGACTGTAGTGCCACTCTTGTCTTGTGTGGTGTTCTTAAGTAATCGCTTGACTTTAAGATCATTTTTGTTCTTCCAACTTCTATCTTCTTTCCTTCACCTGGTCGTGAGGATAGGATTTTATTTACTAGCATCGCGATCACTATGCGAAGTATTCTGTTTTTTTTATTCTAGTCTCCGAGTCCTACAATCTATTTCATTCTATAATGATACATCATTTCTTTAAGATCTGCCCTTGAGTTAACGTGGTAAGGCAAGTCCTGACATTCTTATTGCTCCGCCCATATAACACTGTGAATATTTTTTTTAAAATCTTCAGTGTCTAAATTTTTTTTATAGAGCAACATGTTTTATATAATATAATGAAAACAAAGATCTAGCTAAACACTTTCAGTTAATTAATAAGATAATAAAGTAAGGAAATAGTTTGAACGAATTGAAATATGCACAACACGTCACCAACATTGAGCTCGTAGGCGAAATTCGTGATGCCACTGTGACTTGCCAGACCAGCCATCCCCACAAAATGGGCGCTGCCAATATTAGCCATGAACATGGAACAGGCGACCTGGAGGTCAAGAAATTCAAACATTTCTGATTTAAATATTGGCGAACGCTTGTAGCCCTCCTGCCCTGTGAGGTATTGGGAATTAAATGTGGCATATTGGGGGTGAAGGTCATGTGGGCGATTCAACAAAACTGTTATAACTTCTAAAGTTTCCTTTTCATGTGAGAATTCCCCCCCCCCCGAAGTTGGCGCACATCCATTCGCAATGCCCTCCAACCCATTGCCACATTATCTTACAGTTAAACCCATTGCCACATTATCTTACAGTTAAACCCATTGCCACATTATCTTACAGTTAAACCCATTGCCACACTATCTTACAGTTAAACCCATTGCCACATTATCTTACAGTTAAACCCATTGCCACATTATCTTACAGTTAAACCCATTGCCACACTATCTTACAGTTAAACCCATTGCCACATTATCTTACAGTTAAACCCATTGCCACACTATCTTAAAGTTAAACCCATTGCCACATTATCTTACAGTTAAACCCATTGCCACATTATCTCAGGGTTTAACCAATTGCCACATTATCTTACAGTTAAACCCATCGCCACATTATCTTACAGTTAAAACCATTGCCACATTATCTTACAGTTAAACCCATTGCACTATTCATTTGCTGCCCTCTCGAATACTACTTCTCAGCTAAGTGCTATATTTTTAAAATTGTATTCTGTTTTTTTCTGTTTGTTTGCTGACGGAGGCTTCCTGCCGACACGTTCGTTATTTTCTTGCGTTCCTTTTTTCAGGTTTAACCTTACTTTGTTTTATTCGTTTCGTAGTATCTCATAATGCCACCCAACCAATTGTCCCATTATCTCGCAATGCCACCCAACCTATTGCCACATTATCTCACAGTGCCCCCCCCCCGCACCCATTGCTACATCATCTCACAATTCCACCCTCCACCCATTGACACATCATCTCACAATTCCACCCTCCACCCATTGACACATCATCTCACAATTCCACCGTCCACCCATTGCCACATCATCTCATAATTCCACCCTCCACCCATTGGCACATCATCTCACAATTCCACCCTCCACCCATTGACACATCATCTCACAATTCCACCGTCCACCCATTGCCACATCATCTCATAATTCCACCCTCCACCCATTGCCACATCATCTCACAATTCCACCGTCCACCCATTGCCACATCATCTCATAATTCCACCCTCCACCCATTGCCACATCATCTCACAATTCCACCGTCCACCCATTGCCACATCATCTCATAATTCCACCCTCCACGCATTGCCACATCATCTCACAATGCCGCCGCTTTCCCCAATGACTTCTCTATCATCAAAGAACAATCGCACGATTTTAGTAACAGTACGACGTCAATAATAACAAACAAACTAAAATAAATAAATCATATTTTTTACCGGAAGAAATCGTAGATTTCGGTTGGCGAAGAAGAATCCACTGACGCCTTTCTTGGCTGTACAAATTCCCTGTTGGTGCAAGGGTTATATATGTATGTATATATATAAAGTGTTCTGTGTCTTCCCCTCTTCTATATTTTGTGGGCCCCTGATCGATAAGTTGATCATTAAGGCTCCTACACATCTGTGTACTGTGTCTTATAATCATAGTACTTGTCTTAAATATATAATTTTTTGCTAAGTTTTCGAGAATTAAGATATTTATCAAAGACATTTACTTGATGGCGCAAAAATTCAGTGATGATATTAACGGTAGATAAGGTAACAAAAAAAACAACAACAAAAAAAAAAAAAAACTACACTAATATAAACATTCCTTTGCTGCAAACACACAGTAAAGTGTCAGTGTAATACAGAGAATTAATAGTAATTTAAATATATAATTTTTTGCAAAGTTTTCAAAAATTAAAATATTTATCAAAGACATTTACTTGATGGCGCAAAAATTCAGTGATGATATTAACGGTAGATAAGGTAACAAAAAAAACAACAACAAAAAAAAAAAAAAAACTACACTAATATAAACATTCCTTTGCTGCAAACACACAGTAAAGTGTCAGTGTAATACAGAGAATTAATAGTAACAGGCAACAAACAGTAACGTCACGAGGGGCATTCACTAAAGTGACGGTATAGTTGAGTAAACACTGACAGCACTTCAAAGTGAACTGGTTGCTTACGACTGTGCTGGCGATACACTGAAAGCACTTCCAAGTGAACTGGTTGCTTACGACTGTGCTGGCGATACACTGACAGCACTTTAAAGTGAACTGGCTGCTTACCACTATTCTGGCCATACACTGACCACTTACCACGATGCTGGCCACACACTGACCACTTACCACTATGCT
Source organism: Lymnaea stagnalis (assembly GCA_964033795.1). NCBI lineage: Eukaryota > Metazoa > Mollusca > Gastropoda > Lymnaeidae > Lymnaea > Lymnaea stagnalis. The sequence goes on along the minus strand of CAXITT010000584.1, from coordinate 146,555 downwards.
GGCGATGACTGTAAAGAACAGCGCAGACCAAAGCCAAGCGTGGTCGGTGTAGCTGAGGACGTTTTTCCCCGAGAGTTTCAGGAAGCTGGACGTGGTGCTCTTCAGACGGGGTGTGATCGGTAAACTGGTCGACATCTCTCTGGTCACTGTTCACTCGGACAACCCTGGTGTGGAAGCGAAGGGAATCATTTATGAAAAATGTCACGAGCAATGGAAGTCACCAAAGGACACCAATACCTAAATAATCTGACACGTAGGTGGTCTCAAGTCGATTTTAAGGTTAATTTATTCAGTCCTCACGTTTTGACTGTTGGCTGAGCGTTCCTGGAGTCTAGAGGAACATGTTTTCAATAGATGAATTGGACAAAAGGAAAGAAATAAAATGACTTCATTAGCACTGAGGGTAGTGATGAGTAGGTCGATTAGATAAATGTTTACCAAGCTTTTAAGAATGTGGGACCCGTGGACACGTTTTGAAATTGCCCGATTTTTTCTATATAGTTTCTTTTTATTTGACCATTAATATTCATGTTGTGCAGACCGGCAATGTGAGGCTCGCGAACCACCATTTGGGATAACTCTGGACTCGATGACTTAGTTAGCAATACGTTAATGTGATGTGTGCCAACAATGTACAATTCTTTTGCTGCCCTTCCGGAAACTATTTCTCAGCTAAGAACTATTTTTTTTAAAAAATGCTTATTCTGTTTTTTCTGTTGTTTGTTCGCTGACGAAGGGACACGTGCGTTGTTTTGTTTAGTTCCTTTTTTTTCAGGTTTGACCATACTTTGTCTTACTCAGTTCCTATTATTTTAGAGAGCTGTACATGCCTATGCACTGCCTTGATATAACCACGTACAATAACTGTGGACACGTCTAGTTCTAGTTTAGGATAATTCATTTTCAGATCTCCGGGGTCGTAATCATAATACTAATACAATCTGGAGAAGCGCTAGCAAAATGTTTTTATACGTTATAAACCACCAAAAATATATGATCAGATATTTGCCACCTTTCGTTGCTCAGCTGCGGTACTGTATCTGATAAATAGATGCTTTAAAAAATACGAAAAGAAGTTGCGTTATTATTTCGGTTCTCTATTTTTCTCTTCTAAGAGCATTTTCATTGAGAGAATTGGGCGTCAATAATTCTTGTCTATGTACTTCCGGTTGTTGTGGTAACACTTCCGCTTGACATTGCGCCTCAAAATTTTTTAAACCGAGTAGCTTGCCCGTGGTTTCCGCCTACTTTTACCAAGTTGGGTCGGTTCCAAAATCATGTTTGTTGTTTTTAAACTCGATTGCATTCAGTTGAGTAGGGTTAATTAAAACATGGGCCAATAAAGTTGATACTTTTTGCTCTGAATAATTTATTTCCTCTAAATTCAAGGTGACGTCATAAGATCCACGTTTACTTAGCCAAACCATGACCACCACAAATGATATGAAAGTGGAAATAATATTCACCAACCCATTATGCTGTTTTCTCCCCGAAAATATGTTTTTTCCCGCTTCGTGAACGCACAAGACATTACTCCAAAGAGTTGCGCGTAATAGTTTAACTTTGACGATACCCAACTGTACTTGTCATCTTCGAATGGGATTCCGAGCATGACAATGAAAAGGCCACGGCTCAGACTCATAAGACTATTGAGAAGGTACTTTAATGACACCTTCTATCTATATTCCATAAGTCGCATAGCCTACAAACACTCGTCATTATAAATATGAATATGCTTCTATATGCCTGTACGCACGCAGAGGGAAAACGCCAATCTTGCGACAACCATCGTGGCACACCACTGCTCGCGACTGCAGGTAAGATACTTGCTAGAATCTTACTAAACCGCCTTAATACGCATCTTGAGAGGGGTCTCCTGCTAGAAAGTCATTGCCGTTACCGTAAAGAACGCGGAAATATTGATATGGTGTTTGCGGCCAGACACCTACAGGCAAAATTCAAGGAACAGAATGGCGACCTCTTCTCAACCTTTGTAGACCTGACCAAGGCTTTCGAAACTATTAGTAGAAAAGGTCGCCGGAAGATCATGGCCAAATATAGATGCCCCAGAAAGTTTATTTCAGTGGTACGGCAATTCCATGATGATATGCAGGCTAGGGTCAGGAGACATGATGGTATGGTCAGGGGACATGATGGTATGGTCAGGGGACATGATGGTATGGTCAGGGGACATGATGGTATGGTCAGGAGACATGATGGCATGGTCAGGGGACATGATGGTATGGTCAGGGGACATGATGGCATGGTCAGGGGACATGATGGTATGGTCAGGGGACATGATGGTATGGTCAGGGGACATGATGGTATGGTCAGGGGACATGATGGTATGGTCAGGGGACATGATGGTATGGTCAGGAGACATGATGGTATGGTCAGGGGACATGATGGTATGAAGGCTAGAATCAGGGGACATGATGGTGAACGCTCCTTCTACTTCCATGGGCCCACGTTCTGGAACCAGCTCCCCTTCCATATCCGTCATTGTGAAACCTCGTCCACTTTTAAAAAGTCCCTAAAAAAAAACCCATCTGTTTAGGTCCGCCTATGACCTGTGACGCACCCTCCTTGCCCTGCCTCATTTTCTGTCTCGGGTTAATCCTGTAATATAGGCCAAAACGTGCCAAAGTGTCTTCGTTTTATAGCCATTTTCATTGTTTCTATAGTATAGTAGTTACTATCCTAATGTCTCATTTTTATTTTAGTTAGTTTACATGTTTTTAATAATTGTAAAGCGCTTAGAGCTTTAAGGTAAGCGCTATATAAAAATGCCTAAATAAATAAATATATAAATATTTAGGCTAGGGTCAGGGGACATGATGGTATGAAGGTTAGGGTCAGGGGACATGATGGTATGAAGGCTAGAATCAGGGGACATGATGGTATGAAGGTTAGGGGACATGATGGTATGCAGGCTAGGGTTAAGAGACATGATGGTATGAAGGCTGGGGTTTGGGAAAATGGGGAGATGTCTAAACTATTCCCTGTGACAAATAACTTTGCGTTTCGTCTTCAAAACTTTTCAGCTTCATGTTTTCCTCCATGCTCTCAGGTGATTTCAGAGAGACGATGGAATTGGTCTCAGATACCGAACCGATGTTAAACTATTCAACCACAAGATATGCATGCCGATATACAAGGTCCTGACAGACATCAGGTCCTTCCTGTATGCCGAAGATTGTGCCATAAACGCTGGAACAGGCGCTACCGGTATATCTAACGCAGTATTACTTATTTCACCAATGTCTACAAAATTTGAGATCTCATATAAAAAAAATTTTGAACACAGTAAATAGAAGTCTGGTTTATCGGAGATGTAAATATATCTTGTTTTTTTTTTTTTTAATAAACATTTGATATATATAAAAAAATGCATATCAAGAGAGATAGGAATCCTTTGGATGAAAAGTACTTTTCTGCTCAGTCAGTGGATGACAAATTTGCTCACACGAAACTGTCCCATTAACTTCTAAATGCCATTCAAATTGAACACCGGCTGGTTATTTACAGAAGTCAAGAAAAAAAAAAAAAAAAAGAGACCTTTCATTTACACTGAAATTCACACATTTCTTTTTTGATTGACAAAACGGAGATTTAATCATTAACCTTTACTGCATCACTCAGAACAACTTAATCAGACATACATACAGGTCAGACATTACTATAAGTATTTATAAATTTAACATTGTCATATTTTACAGCCCTCCCCTTTAAACTCCGTCATTTTTCCCCCCCCCCCCCGTTCAAGATATGTTCTCTGCACATCATAATTTAAAAAACAAACAATTTAGTACCAAGATCTAAGCCAGGAGATAATTCATAGTGTTAAGAGAAATGAAAAGGACTCAAAATTCTTAGTAAAATGAACAGAACAATGTTAAATTTGAACAAAAACTTTGGGCTCATGTCAAATCAAGACAGATTCTGATTTTCTGAGTTTTCAATACACTTTAGAAAGCACCAAGTAAAATTTTGGTTTATCAAAAACTAAGAGTAAGTTTGCTTCCTCATTTTCTATATTCACAATTAAGATTGCATCCCTGAAACTCCAACATCAACAAATGACCAGTGTCCAGGACTTCATAATTATTTTTTTTACAAATGCTAGGTGACTATGTTGTCTGGTGATCAGAGATTACCAACCCTAATTGTCTCAGGAGCCTTTATTAGAATCACTTTCTATGGAGGAGCCCCTTATTTTTTACAAATTTATGGCCTTTAGGAGTAGTGTTATGCAGGGAGGGAATGGCAGCGGAGCCCCAGAGAAGTGCCCATAGATCCCTTAGGGCACAGCTGAGCACAGGTTGGGAACCACTTCTGTTGATACATTAAAAAGTAACATCCTCAGAAGAAATAACTTATTTAATTATCATCCCAGCAAAGTTGGGGAAATGTTTACAGAAAAACAAACATGGGATATGGTTGAAAAACTCTACTGTAAATCAGTAAATTTAAACATTAAACAATTTTGTCATTTTGTATAAGCTCTAGTCTATCCTTGATCCAAATAGCACCATTCCTCACAAGGGATGAAGTGATGAGCAGCGTGACATTTTACAGATGACAATGTGACATATTCAAAGAATGACATGATCTGATAAAAAATTAACACAAGTTATAGTAACACTTTGACGTCACAACTCTTCATCCTTCTTGCCCTCCTCCTTCTCGTCTGCAATATCTTCATTTTCTCCCGCCTCCTGTTCCGATTTCTGTGTTTTCTCTTTCTCCTTGGTCACGGCAAAGCTCAGAGATTCTTTGTCAAACTTGAGCAGCATCAGACCCAGCTCACCATCAAAACGGTTCTTGGTCACCTGCAAACAGTCAAATTTAGTGTGAGCCTCAGAGAAACGTTTTGTAACTAACCGCATTTTTTTATTTTTTTAATTTCCTAAACTGTGGCGGCTTAGATTGTGTTTTAAAGCCATGTGGTACTGAGATTGTGTTTTAAAGCCATAGGGTACTGAGATTGTGTTTTAAAGCCATGTGGTACTGAGGTTGTGTTTTAAAGCCATAGGGTACTGAGATTGTGTTTTAAAGCCATGTGGTACTGAGATTGTGTTTTAAAGCCATAGGGTACTGAGATTGTGTTTTAAAGCAATGTGGTACTGAGGTTGTGTTTTAAAGCCGTGGGCTACTCAGATTGTGTTTTAAAACCATGTGGTACTGAAAATAAAAGCTGATTTTTTTTTTTTCCATGGAGAAGATTTTTTTCTTTTAACTTGAGTACAACTACAAATTCCAGAGTTTTATTTTGTTACCGGAACCTAAGTCAGACTTTTCAGGGAGAATTAGGCATAGATCATTAGATTCTAAACTAATAAATAAGGTAAGGCTAGAGAATGACATCAATCAGTTTACATTTTTGTCTATAAATTATTTGCATTATTTTTGTGTACATTAATAGGATTATTTTTTCATGTTCATGTTTCACTAGCATTCGTTTTTAGTACATAACAATCACTATACTTTTCAGTAGAAGCATTAATTCTTGGTGTGCATAAATTACAGTTTGTAAAAAATTTGTTTACTTTAGCACAAGTGCAGGTGTAGCAAAACTTTTTAGTGAACTAATCTATTACAAGATTGACATGAGATGACATTCACCTGCAGGTACTTCTTTCCTCTCACCGATGTGAGTCGCTTGTCTTGCAGTATTAGGACATTGTCAGCTTCCTGTGTAGCTTTGGCCGTTCCAAACACAGAGGCTGTTGTCAGGTCTTCACTCTCTTTTTCCTAGTCAGAAATAACATTGGTGTCTTTGTAAACAACATTGGTGTCTTTGTCAACAACATTGGTGTGCTTGTGAACAACATTGGTGTGCTTGTAAATAACATTGGTGTGCTTGTAAATAACATTGGTGTGCTTGTAAATAACATTGGTGTTTTTGTGAACAAAATTGGTGTGTTTGTAAACATCATTGGTGTGTTTGTAAACAACATATGGTACATTTTTAAACAGCACCACAGCCACTGCAATGAAAGTGAAAGCCTAGAGGTGTGAAGTTTCGGTGACTCCAAAAATGAGGGGAGGAAACAGTGTCACGGTCCCAATAAATGACAAGATATTCAACAGTAAAATTTTAAAATAAATCAAAATAAAATAATTTGATGCTAACAGCAACAACAAAAATGACACCAGCTGTATTGTCCTATATAGAGAATGAATGACTCGGATAACAGTAGTTGAATGTCTTATGTACAGAATGAATGACTAATATAACAGTAGTTGAATGTCTTATGTAGAGACTTATGTTTTTTGTGTATGATGATGTAGTAAATAAATGATTTATATGGTGAATGCATGATTTATGTGGAACATAAATGAATTGTGTAGTGATTAACTGATTATATGTTGTGACTTCTGCAGGAAACCAAAAGTTATTTGAATTACCTTCCGTGGATGTATGACCAATGTCACGTGGCAGTTCATATTTGTTGCAAACTTTCTGAAAGCTGAAATCATAGAGTCCTGCTTCATGAAGCGGTCAGACCACTCGGAGCCACTGATCCCCATCATAAACTGCAGGTTGTCCAGTATGACATGACCGATGTCATGGACATAGACAGCATGGGACATGGCCTGAAACAATGTTACATGGACATATACAGCACACAGCACTGACATGGCCTTAAAACAAAGTTACATGGACATAGACTGCATGGGACATGGCCTGAAACATTGTTACATGGACATATTCAGCATGGGACATATTCTGAAACAATTTTACATCGACATGGAAAGCATAGGACATGGCTTGAAATAACTATATTTGTACTATGTAGAAAAAAATAAAAGAATATTCTTGCACGAACCAAACGTTTACCAAAATCAACAACTTAAGTATAGATCGACACTAGAAAAACAAAGTATACCAATTTCTCTTATCAAAGTATACTTACATTTAAAACCAAAGTAACCTCACATTTACAAAGTAAACTCACATCTATAAAAAAAGGGATACTTACATTCACAAAAGGATACTCACATCTCTCACCAAAGTATACTTAATCTATAACCAAAGTATACTTACATTTACAAAGTACACTCACATCTATGAACAAAGTATACTCACATCTATAACCCTTTTCAAATTTTCCTGTCCATGAAACGTCATAAAGTACATGGGCAGGGTCTGGAACTGGTCAGCGTAGTGGTCAAACAAGTCCAGGTGTTTGGACAGATTCTTACTGAGGACAAAAATGCAGACATGTAAAACACTTCAACCCATGTTAGGTACTGAGCACACTTCTTGTAAGCAAATAACCCGTGTTAGGTACTGAGCACACTTCTTGTAAGCAAACAACCCGTGTTAGGTACTGAGCACACTTCTTGTAAGCAAACAACCCGTGTTAGGTACTGAGCACACTTCTTGTAAACAAACAACCCGTGTTAAGTACTGTTACGCACTGGCTTCTAATATGAGAAATTAATCTCCTATTTTAATTTTAATTGGCTCGTTGTAAACAGTGCCTAACAAAGGACGATACCATATAGTCAACAATATTAAAGATACGACACCCAAAACAGTTTCTAGTTACAATTAATAAGATTTAATAAGTATTAATGTAATTACAAAAGAAAAGAAATATCATTATAAATCATCACTTACAGTATGGTAGATCTTGTACCGGTACACAATTAACACAGAATGATATGCCAATGAATAATGATGAAATGCGAAATAAACACATGTAAGTACGAGCACACAAATACACAAAGAATAATACACGCCTTGTAAAGTTAATAATATCTATCTGAATCCCCGTCCCTCCCTGTCAATCCCTTATATAGGTCGCGTAAGCCCAGCCTTCCAGAAAAGACTTATGACGTGTTGTTTACATTTCTCGGGTTATCGAGCACATTCGAGAAAATACCAGGAGAGAGTCTAACATGCTTAATTGGTAAACACGGTTGTAAACAAGATACATCAAACGAATAGGCCACAACAGACGTTACTGTCTGCTAGGATTCTAATCTAGGTCAAGTAAAGCTCACGCACATAAAAAGTGTGCTACATAACAGTACTAAGCACACTTCTTGTAAGCAAACAAAACAAAAAAACAACCACACACTGGGCTTGTCACAAAACCAATCTTAGAATTTTTTCTACTTCAAAAATTGTGAGTTTGGCTTCACTACTGGGGGATTTCTTTAAACTGCGAAAAATGTGAGTTGCCTGATTTTTTAAACTTTTCAAATAGGAGATTTATCTGAATTTTTTTTTAAAAAGCTGGCCGATTGAAACTTCTGTCAACTGATCTCAAACACTCACAGGGCAAACTGGGTCAGCATCATCTTGCCGAGTCTCACATTGTTGATCTCAAAGCTGCCCCACAGTGTGTTCACCTGTTAAAGGTAACAAAGACATTAAGACCAACCATCATATATTGAGCAGACCTGTTTACCATCAAACTCTTAAAATCATACAACGTCCTCACAAAATCATTCAATACATTATCTTAATAGTAAAAAATAAACATACAGTATATATAATGTATACATCTCAAAATCGTACATTCTACGCTAAAATCGTAAGAGTAAACAGGTCTGATTGAGGGACACGCCCCTTCTTTTAGCATCAATGAAAAGGAAATCTAAGGCAGCTGTTATTTAATTGGGTTCTAGAAAGCTGTCTGTGAGGGTTTTAGAAAAAAAATTAAGTCATATGATTAACCCTATTGACGAGTTTTCTAGGGCCGGATTTAGAAATACCAAGGCTGTCGCCATCTTGTTGAAATTGGGTCCCTATCCTTTGTCTTCGATAAGATAATAAGGAATTTTCCAATATATTGTTTTTGATATCAATTTAGATTTTTTAAAGTTAAACCAGCGCTAATTTTTATATTGGTTAAAAATCTCCAGGCTTTGTTTTTGTAAGGAAAAGATATAAAATTTACATTACTGTTTCTGAGATTCCAACTTGAGCCGGATTTAAGGACTTAACAATTGTAATATTAATATGACTCAGGCATGTCATTGGATTTGGAATTTCTGATTCTAAAAATAAGGAAACAGGGGAGTTTTCTTCTTGATATAAAGTTGCTGGTTATTTCTCCATGACATACGGCTGAACTTGATATAAACAAAATCATAAAATGGTTAAGCTTTGATTGGGTACCAACAAATACTTTTTACGTTTGATATCTGATTTATGAGCCTTTTTTATTGGGTTTTATTTTTTATTGACAAATTGGGTTATTTACTATAGTAATACTATTATAACTGTAAACAGGCAATCAGGTGTACACAATAGACCTTTATTGAATTTCTGATTCTAAAAATAAAAAATGAAAACTGGTGATTAGAATGTAGCTAGCTTGCCCAATTAATTTTTTAAGTCAAGGGGATCCCAGAGACAAACCATTTACGTTTAAAAAAAAACTTAATTTCATTTGTTAAGGAACTTCTGCCAATGTGATAACAAGCAATAATTTAATTATTGTAGATTTATCATCTTCTGAACTTATTTCAGGTCAACTGATGATTTTTAGAATTCTGTTCCATTCCTTTATCCCCATTTTTTAAAAATGTTTTTTTGCTTTTCATAATTTTGCCACTATGGACGGTTGTATGGATCAGGGGAGAATAACTTTGAAGACAAAGTGACCTACTCCTTGCATGCACAAGTCAAGTGAATAATCACTGATGAAAGTTGTCTTTCCTGATCCGGTTGGGCCTGTGAACACAGTTAGCTCCCCTCTCCTGTGTCCTTTCAAAAGTTTATTCAGCACAGGGTATCTTTTCCACTGAAAAAATATTTACATATAAATAACAGTGAGATGGCATGGCAATGGACCACAAATATAAAACATAATCAAATATTTGGGAACACTTTTCAGATGCTAAAATGATTGATGGCAGACCCACATTATAAACAAAGAAAAGACGGGTGAAAAAAAAAATTCGTTTGATTGAAATTATTTGTGAGAAATTTTTTAAAATAAATTAAGGTTGTAAAATGATGCTATACAAATCTGAATAAAGATTTTTTTTAAAAAATGTACAACATAAATTGGGTAATTTAACACACGCTTCCCGTTTCATAAAATACAACTTGCTGAACTCTCAAAAGTAACTAACAAACATATAAATAGCATGTCAATATGTCTTTACAGTGAGGAACCTTCTTGGAAAGTTGACTATTGGAATGAACAATAGCCATTTTAAAAAAGGATAATTTGTAGAAAAGGAACTTCTACAACTTAATGTGACTTCTACAGCTTTAAATAGGTTTGCAAATCCTTATAACAAATGGAAATACTAAAGTTCAAATGAAAACAATTTAGCCTCATTATCTTTCACAATTTAGGCCTCAGATCAAATGTGTTTCAACTGATGCAACTTAACATTTACACCACGCAGTCCAGGGCAACACAGCAGAAGTATTGTATGACCTTTGTCTCAGAAGAAGTGGGGTAAGCTTTAAAGTATTACCTTGACCCCTGCCACCTGTTCACAGTGCATGAGTTGGGACAGCACCTCCTGTCGAAGTTGTGAGAAATTCACGATGGAATCATGGGAAATGGGCCGAGCCTTGTTGAGAATTGTGGAGAGTTTGAGACCTTGGCTCAATGCCGTGACTGGACCGGGATCTTCCATGCTTGGCCTAAGGTAAAGATAAACACCAGGTTGTTTCTGTCCATGAGTATAAGTGAAGTAAACATGAAAACAAAATGTCAAGACAGTCAAGAAATGTTTTGGTGCATAAAAGAAAAGTAGACAACCTCTAGAGGGTTTGCAGAGAGGAGAAAATAGATTTGAATAAAAAGTCACACATCTACCTAAGCTGTACCTGATGATGTGACATCTTTTGCTGTTAAGTTTTTTGGAGAAAAGTTTTGCCATCTCCCAAGCCCGGATGTCATCACCAAACCAAAGGACAATCGACTTAAACCTTTCTAGGCTTGGCAGGGCCTGTTGTTCAGGGAGTAAAAATAATGCATTATAGAACATTACTTGAAATTTTTTTTGGATTTTATTTAAACTATTCAAAACATTAACTTTTAACATGTACACACCCTTGTTTGTAATTGTAATCAATAGTTTTGTTTGCCTTTGATGGAAACCAAATGTGAGGGATTTAGCGTCATAAATAATTAAATAATTTACATATTTAACATCTCCAATTATAATACAGCTCATACCGTTAATGAACATAACCTCTTCTGTCAGATTTGTTAAATATGCATGTGCGATTTTTTAAAAATAATTTAAAAATTTTTAAAAATTTAAAAAAACAACACTTGTAAAAAATGTGTGTTGGATACTTTAGTTTTCTTACATCCAAATGCTCAGCATGAACCACCTTGTTGTCGCAGAGTTTCATGATAATCAGCCCGGCCAGGGAGGGGGGGGGGGCATTTCAGGATTAAATCCCAATGTCAGAACACCATTTACGAGCTTGTTTTTCTTACTATTCCCAACTTACACAGACACCAATCATGCCCCCCCCCCCCAAACAACCCCCTCACCTCTTGTGGCAAAGAACTGAAACCCTTGGGTAAAGATATGGCAGCTTTCTTGGTCTCCTGGAAGACAGTCATGGCGTCCGTCTCGCTGCTTGTGAGGACAACATCTGTGGCACCAGTCGGTATTGTGTCCAGCCCAAACAGAGTTGTCGGTCCTGACCTGGAGGGGATATATCACTGTCACATGCATATATCTTCATTCCCCTTATTGCATACAGTTTAAACTGCCTCATAACATAATCAGGGTTCTTTGTGTGTAGTAGTTATTACTAAATAATTGTCTTGAATGGGATATTAATCTTACTATTCTCTGCGTGCAAGGTCAACTGTTGGTTTTTTGGCTAATGAATTGTACCATGCTTTGGTGCAGTAGGTATGTGATGGGTGAAATACCTGGGTGTGTAGGTCTCTCTAACGTTAGGTGCTGTATCATCCTCTAGTGGGTGACATGTCAGTCTTTTCACACCAGTCAGCGTGTTGTTGACAAAGGCAGGGAAGACAACCATGGGCTGTTTGGGATCACACCTCACATTAAATTTGTCTAATACGCTGATTTTAAGATTCTGAAATGCAAAATTTGAAATAGCTTTATTTGGCCAAACTGGCAAAAACTACATCCAAGGATCCAAGTTCATACACACCCACATATATACCAAGTTCATACACACCCAAATATATATTAAACATAAAATTGAAAACTACTACATGAAGTGCCTCTACAACAATGCTGGTCTACTAGCATCTTGAAAAATAGTTTTTCTTTCAGAGTTTGAAACTGCAATTAACCTCTAGCCCAAAAGTTTCCATAATTTTGAGGGCTGACTCTTCTGGAAGGTCTCCAAATGGCTGGCAACTGGTCCAGATTTCTTTGGCGTGTTGATTTTCTATGATATATGGTTGGACGGTGTCGAGATCTTTAAAGCAGTCGAAATTGGACCTGCAAAAATAATATTTTAGTTATTAAAACTATTTGGGGAAAGAATTAATAAGTATTCCAATAAAGAGTATTTCATTTTTTAATGCTACATCAACCATAGTTTTATCAGTGATATTTAATTAAATAAAAACAAACAACATAGCTCGTGAAATGAAAATAAATATTTACAACATATGACCTACTTTCTTTTCTGTGACTTGAGTAGCTGCAGATTGTCTTGGAGATCTGCCCACATGCCTTGTTTGTTGCAATGCTCACAAACAAAATGACCTAAAAAATACCAAATGACACTGTGTTGAAGATTTTCTCTGGCGAGAGACTTAATTATTTAGCTAATCATGATAAACAAATAGTAATTAAAAAATATATTTGTGACTATTAAAATCTCAATAATTTTAAAATTATTAAAGATTATAGACATGTTCCAATGATAGAATGATAAGATTGAAATCTTGATGCTGTTAAATGCTATATAATCCAGCTATTGAAGAGCTTTTCAATTCTTAATGCATGTGAAACATGGTCTCATTCTGCATCTACATCGTCTCAACTGCTGGTCACATAAATCAAACTATTATTATTCTGTAATAAAGCTCTCTTTGTCCTATAATGCTATATTAGACTTCAGAGCAGTAATGGAACAAAAAATAGGTATAGCATTTAGTAATTCTAATCAATGAAGCAAATAATAGGTACAGCAATGGTAATTCTTATCAAAGCCTTGTAAATTTTTGCCTAGCTGAATTTAGGTGCTAGCTGGAGGAATGGCTTAAAGTTCTATGAAGCGTATGTGATTAAAGAGGAGTGCTGTGTCAAACAACAGAAAGCTGATCTCTTCTTCAACAATTGTATGCATTAAAGATCCAAATTTATCACATGAATGAACATATAAAACTATGATAATTCTAATTTATTGTGTGAAAAAGTAAAAAAAATGAACCATGATGTAAAGCTCATACAGTTTTAAAAAAAACACAAAAAATTACTTTTCTCTTTTCACAGCACAAACTGAACTTAGACAATGTTCATACCTGAAGTTGTATTGATGTAGATATTTTCAGATTTAGCACTTTGATTTGTTTTGATAATCTTAGGACACTGGGTAATAATCGTGGTGTTGCCATGTTCAAGCTTCATCTTCAAGTCAACAAGGACCTGGAACAAAATGGAGTCGGGCAATGTGATTGAGGTAAAAGATGCACATTTTTTTTCTATTAATAATCAAGAATATTGCAATTCTATGACAGCAGTCTTTCTCAACCATTTCTCTACACATACAAATATTTTTTACAGGCATGAAGTCTCCCACCCCCTACACAAGTAACAAGGCAGAATAAAATTTTGAAAATAATGGACTTCTAATTTATTTTTTCATTAAATTCTAAAGAGAACTGTAGAAATAAATGTGCGACTCATTACATTAAGGAAAATGTTAATGTAGAAATGTTTAAAAATATATAAACCTATTATAACTTAAAGGTCACTGTTTCCTCTGTTCTTATAATCCATTTAATTAACACCCCATAAATGGCCACCTCACATCCCCCGGGGGAAACACTGTGATACAGAAACTTTTGTTAGTTCCAGGTTCATTAAATTTAAGATTACTTGAATTGGCATATTTAAATACAGAAGGATTTTATAGCACATCAAGTGTCATGGTAACTAAATATGTTTTTTTCATTGAAGCATATAAAATATAATAGACATACATATTATTCAGGTTGCATTTTGGGTTTTAATTTTTACCTGTTGAATAAGGCCAGCAGATACCACAACATTTCCACCAATTTCTGCTTCCTTAGTGAAACAGCGTCGCCACAACTTAGACCCCAACTTCTGGCGCAAATAGCAGTTTATAAGATAACTATGCAAAATTTGCATTATATATTGCGTTTCCTTTGTTCAAACATCAATTGATGATGATATTGTCTCTTATATTAAGATATAGAGATATTTCGATTTGTAGGGTCTAACTATTTTTATTTTTAAAATGCCATAAAAGCGAAAGGAACTTTATATCTGAAAATCAACACATTGTACAATGAGTACGACTGCTACATTCTGCACTGTTAAAATTTTTATGAAAATATTAGTTTGGAAAGCTTAAGGTATAAGTAAAGAGTTAAAGAGTAATATTATGCATTATGCCTACAGAGAAATATTTTTGTCATGGATTTCATCTAGACATTTGGCAATTTAAAAAAAGAAATATTAGCCAAACGTTACATGGAGCATTTATTTACACAGCTGTTACAACAATTTTATTGTTCACCAAAGCCAGTGGTCAGCAAACTCATTAGTCAAAAGAGTAAAAAATCAACAGCAGGACGACTAAGAGAGCCATATTTCTTTTCAAGAACCTGTCAAGAACCATGTTTTTTTAAAGTCAAAACCGATTTGTGGCCTACTGGCCAAGCTGCACTCAGGTAGTTGAAGAGCTGCATGCGGCTTGCGAGCCCCGATTTGCCGACCACTGTTCTAAGCCTTAGGGGCCTTTCCTAAATAAATAATAAACATCAATATTTTAAAATGATTTTTTTACCCCTCCCCCAATCACAAATTTGTGCCCCCTTCCCCCTAGATGTGTAATGTCCTTTATGAATGGTCTCATATTTGCTGGCCCAACAATTTGGAACACCCTTCCTGTTGCTCTCAGAAACAGCCAGACACCGGAGTCTTTCAAAACTGATTTGAAGACTTATCTATTTCGTAAACACCTGCTGGGGTGATGTTGTCTTTCTAGCTATTATCTTGTAGATGTGTATTTGCCTGTGTTGTTTATGGTTGCAAGGTATGAACGACTTAGAATGGGAATTCTCATATGTAGTTTTTGTAATGTTGCATTTCGTTCTTCAATGTGGTGTGTACCGCGCTGAAGCGTGATTTTTAAATATCTTTATTATTATCATAGATGAAAAATAGTTCCTCCTCGTTGCTAGTAGGTCATGCCTTATTAAATACTTAAACATCTTATCGAGTTAAGTAAAAACACATAAAATTAAAATACTATGATTCTTATCTATTCTTAACTTCTCCAAATCATCAGCTTACAACCGACAAAATTTAAAAAAATGGTTAAAATGATTTATTCTGCTTTTATTTTAATAAGCCTATCTTTATTATTATTTTATTCTCAACTTAAAATAAATTGAAATTGGTGATTTTACTGAAAGTAAAACTGCAATTGAATTACTATTACTCAATCTTATCAATACTGATGACAATAAGTATAGTCGTAGTAGGCCTGTGCCTGTAGTAGTCTATAATGTCTATTGTCATTAATTCTATGAGTGAGTTATTCAGTCTAGTCTAAGTTCTAAGTGTATAGGCTATAGTCAGTACTAAACTGACATACAGAGAAGCCCAGCTTGTATTACTCACTTATTTATTACTAGACATTATTTTATTATTATACTACTACTACTACTAAGACTAAGCTAAGTTATTAGTAATATTAATGAATATTAAATTATAGACTTATTATTATTTATTTAATATGTTTTTGAAATAAATAATAGGTAAATGTACCAGGGATAAAAACTTGTCTGTTTCAATTATATTGATCTTAAGATAAACCCGGTACCGATAAACCCACATATCGGAAACAATTATAAATAATTCTAGAGGTTTTCTGAATGATACAAATACATGCTGGATGTTAGTTATTGAATGAACTTTTCGCTCGCTTCCAAATGAAAATAGTTGATAAGAGTGCTTTCCCTTACTTCATAAAATTTTTTCGAAGTTTTATTTTAATTATATTATTTATTAGTCAATGAATAGGATAAACTAACCTGAAGGCTAATAGGCCTCTAAGTAAGACAATTAAAATTCACAAGCCATTATTATTGCAATAATTAGCAAGAAAAATGGACAAATAATGTTATCTTAAAATATATTTTAATATATTGCAATTGTATTATTAACAAAAAAACATAAAGTAATGAGATATTTATAATTTACATGAAAGGCTGATTTAAATTTAAGGACATATCTTCCGTGTGTTCATTGTAGTTGTGCGGGTGTGTGATTATGTCTGCACTGGGGGACCTAATCAGAGCCGGGGCTAGGAGGGTGCGGGGCCTTTCGTAAATTGAATTTTGCGGGGCCGTTGACGGTATATACTATATATTCCGCCGATAGGATATTCAGACACGTTATAATCGTACTGAAATGGGGCCTTGCTGGTCATAATTGGGACGCGTCATAACGGACATATGTTCACACACTTAGTTTCCGAAATTTCTATTTTTTCCCTATATATAAAAGTTAATTGCCCTGACCCAAATTTCCCATCGCGGCTCCATTTTTTAACAATATCAAGGTTGTCAAAAGCAAATACCGAAAACACGAAGCTGGATGAGCCATTGTAATCTGGACACAAGCAAAACACAAGCCAAAAACTCCGAATATTGTGTTGACTGGATTAGGAACTATTTATTAGTAGGCTTAGGTTTATTATAAATATATTACGGCAACGCGCGGGGAACCCGCAAACCGCCCACTTCACCATCCCCCTAGTGACGGCCCTGACAGAATTTTCGAGGCGTCCCGTGATAATGGGCCCTATTGTAAACAGATTTATTGTAACGTAGAAGTGGCCCTAAAATCACCGGTCCTAGAGGCCCACCGGGATTTTTCCCGGTGTTCCGGCGGCCAAGTCCACCCCTGCGTAAAAGATGAAAAATAGATCCTGATATCGTCGGGACAGTGTCTGACGTCTGATGGCTGTCATCTGATGCCATGTCGTGTGTCACAGTGTCTGACGTCTGTCATGTGATGCCGTGTCGTGTGTCACAGTGTCTGATGTCTGATGTCTGCCATCTGATGCCATGTCGTGTGTCACAGTGTATGACGTCTGATGTCTGTCATATGATGCCATGTCGTGTGTCACAGTGTCTGACGTCTGATGTCTGTCATCTGATGCCGTGTCGTGTGTCACAGTGTCTGACGTCTGATGTCTGTCATCTGATGCCGTGTCGTGTGTCACAGTGTCTGACGTCTGATGTCTGTCATCTGATGCCGTGTCGTGTGTCACAGTGTCTGATGTCTGATGTCTGTCATCTGATGCCGTGCCGTGTGTCAGTGTCTGACGTCTGATGTCTGTCATCTGATGCCGTGTCGTGTGTCACAGTGTCTGACGTCTGATGTCTGTCATCTGATGCCATGTCGTGTGTCACAGTGTCTCAGTTGTCTGTGCCATTGTGTTGTGTGCTGTATTTAAGAGAGAATGAACACACAATAAAGGATCATGGCATTATTGAATGAAGTCATAGAGTCATGATCAGAATGCAGTGAAAAGTCTTTATGATATTCACATTTTTTCTTGGGTCTTGTGCCGCATGGATCCCCTTATGTTTAGGTATATTTTCGTTTAAGGGGGGTGGGGGAAGCGGTTGCCGGGCTTCGACACTACTGAAATATTAGATTCAAATATTTACTAGTCATCGTGGACTCACTTCAGACAACTGAACCCACAAGCCACAAGACCAAGAATCACGCCATGTTTGAAGGTGATAGTTTAAAAAAAAAAATTACAAATATTAATTAAAACTCTAATGACGTCACTAGAGGATCATGCCGACGACACGTGACCTTCCGTATTGTATGTGGGCCAATCTTTCAATTGTGGTGTTAATCTTTAAAAAAAAAAAAAATTAAAAAAGCAAAATTTGTAGTTCACCTTTCAAAAAAAAAAAATAAATAAATAAAACTAATATGGTTGTTGGAGCCTTTAAAAAATTGAACACAATTTTTTTTTTTATCTAATTACTGTGTTACTATCAGGACGAAGGCCTAGGGCGCAGAAGTCAGTGGAATGCATCTAATAAATAAATAATAACCAAATATTTAAATATTATTCAGTAAGTCCCTTTTTTTTTTAAAAGGGCCATAAAAATGACCCTTTTTTAAAAAAAAAAAAATTACATCCACATACATTAAATTAATTGAACGTACATTTACGACTTGAAGATTTTCAAAGAAAAGTTTTTTTATTGTGTGTAGGTGTTGGTGTAATGCGATTTCACAAACAGCGTAGTGGTGCAGATTTGAATTAAAATTATTAAGTGATTCACAGATTGTAATCAGGTGATTATGTTTAAAAAATAAACGATAACATATTAAATTGGAAATTATAAATCAAATTTATGTGGGGTAGGGGTGAGCAGAATCGTACGCTTGTAGATACTTGTTAATCCGGCCTTGTTTATATTCAAGCATTCTGATTAAAGGATATTATTTAGCTCTATTTAGGATCGTGTGAACAAGGGGTGCAAAGGGGGCACTAACCTCAGGTGCGATCTTCGTAGGGCGCCTAAATCCAGACTTTGGCACGGGCGCTTCTGTTGCTTGCCGCGACTAGTTCTTAAAACCAAAATGTAATGGACAGTGTTATTTATAAATATTTGATTATCTCCATTCTCCAAGTCAGACCTGCAAACATACGGCCAACGGGCCGCATGCGGGCCGCCAGCACCCAATATGCGGCTTGCGAAGTAACGAAATAATCTTTATTATTATTTTTAAAAAAATATATTTTAAATATAATATTATTCACTATTTGTGCTATTTTTCGGTTATATTATATGGCATAATAATTGATTATTTTAAGTACTGTATCAGATTTACATTTTATGCATTCATGTTCTAAAAATTACTTTTCTAAAGATTTTGGAAGTATTTTAGGAAGTTTAGTCCTCTACAACAGTATTTTATTTTATGAAATTCCTGTCAGCTGTCAGTGAGTCGCTGTAGCTCTTCGTTGTTCACTACACTGCCACATTCACTACACTGCTCCATTTACTACACTGCCCCATTTACCACACTGCCCCATTCACCACACCGAAACACTAATCTCACAACCCACTCAATCACCACACTGCCCCACTTACCACACTGCCCCACTCACCACACTGCCCCATCCACCACACTGCCCCACTCCCAACACTGCCCCACTTACCACACTGCCCCACCCATTCACAACACTGCCCCATTCACCCCACAGCCCCATTCACCACACTGCCCCATTCACTACACTGCCCCATTCACCCAATTGCCCCACTTACCCCTCTGCCCCATTCACCACACTGCCCCATTCACCACACTGCCCCATTCACCACACTGTCCCATTCACCACACTGCCCCATTCACCACGCTGCCCTATTCAACACACTGCCCATTCACCACACTGCCCCACTCACAACACTGCCCCATTCACCCCACTGTCCCTTTCACCACAATGCCCTATTCACTACACTGCCCCATCCACCACACTGCCCCATCCACCACACTGCCCCCTCCACCACACCGAAACACTAACCTCACTGCCCCACTCACCACACTGCCTCATTCACCCCACTGTCCCATTCACCACACTGTCCCATTCACCACACTAACCCATTCACCCAACTGCCCCATCCACCACACTGCCCCACTCACCACACTGCCCCATCCACAACACTGCTCCACTCACAACACAGACCCACTCACCACACTGCCCCATTCACCAAACTGCCCCATCCACCACACCAAAACACTAACCTCACTGCCCACTCACCACACTGCCTCATTCACCACACTGCCCAAGCACCACACTGCCCCACTTACCACACTGCCCCACTCACCACACTGCCCCACTCCCAACACTGCCCCACTTACCACACTGCCCCACCCACCACACTTCCCCATCCAACACACTGCCCAACTCACCACAATGCCCCACTCACCACACTGCCCCATCCACCACACTGCCCAGTCCACCACACCGCCCCAATCACCACACTGACCCACTCACCACACTGCCCCACTCACCACACTGCCCCACTCACCACACTGCCCCACTCACCACACTGCCCCACTCACCACACTGCCCCACTCACCACACTGCCCCACTCACCACACTGCCCCACTCACCACACGGCACCTTTCTTTCCACCGCAACAAGTGTCAAGCACAACAATCCATATTATTCAAACTACCCATGTCCAAACTTCCCTGCCATTTCAACAGTTGTGAAAATTCCAGTGACTTATCTAAGTTCAAGAGGAGGCGAATATATTTAAATAACAAAATAAATATGTGGCAGGAACTAAGGGTAAGAGAGAGAGAGAGAGAGAGAGAGAGAGAAGAGAGAGAGAGAGAGAGAAGAGAGAGAGAGAAGAGAGAGAGAGAGAGAGAGAGAGAGAGAGAGAGAGAGAGAGAGAGAGAGAGAGAGAGAGAGAAAGAGAGAGAGAGAGAGAGAGAAGAGAGAGAGCATAAATATTCTCTCTGTTCTTACAGTATATACAGTTGCGTCTCTTATAAAATTATTAATATTTTTTTTGTACATACTTTATTCTTTTATAAATATATATTATATAAAAAAATATATANAACTACCCATGTCCAAACTTCCCTGCCATTTCAACAGTTGTGAAAATTCCAGTGACTTATCTAAGTTCAAGAGGAGGCGAATATATTTAAATAACAAAATAAATATGTGGCAGGAACTAAGGGTAAGAGAGAGAGAGAGAGAGAGAGAGAGAGAAGAGAGAGAGAGAGAGAGAAGAGAGAGAGAGAAGAGAGAGAGAGAGAGAGAGAGAGAGAGAGAGAGAGAGAGAGAGAGCGAGAGAGAAAGAGAAGAAGAGAAAGGGAAAGACAGAGGAGAGAGAGCATGAATATTTCCTCTGTACTTTCAGAATATGCAGTTTCGTCCCTTTTAAAATTATTAACATTTTTTTTGTTCATACATTATGCTGTTTTAAAAATATATTTTATAAAATAAAATATATTCAATAGTTTATAGAGAATCATTAGGTTTGATTAGCTATGGCTCACCAAACAATGGTGGCCACACTGCCATCCACTAAAGCTACCTGACAAAACATCCATTCGAGTACACCTATTTCCGTAAAACAAAAGAAAATGCATTTCACCAATCGCCCTGGAGGTAAAGGTATTTTCAAGAATCTCATTTGGCGCATTTGTTGGCAATTTAATTTTTTTTTTAAACGTGTTTCAGAACCTTAGCGTTAATAATGGACATTGTTACAAAGAGAATTCATATTGTGTATGTTGATGAACGGAAATCTAAAATATTCTATTATTAAACAGGCGTCCCTTTTTTAAGACAAAGAGTTCTAATTGTACGATAGGTGCATGGGAGTAGGAGACAAAGCTCAAATGAGCTTTAATTTCAAACTGTCGTGATTTACGACACTAAGAAGTCAATAGCTTACTCAATAAGTCCTCAGCAGTTGTCACACTAAATATTCAGTAGCTGAAACACTAGGTACTCAGTAGCTGTCCCACTAGGTACTCAGTAGCTGTCCCACTAGGTACTTAGTAGCTGACCCACTAGGTACTCAGTAGGTGTAACACCAAGTACTCAGTAGGTGTAACACCAAGTACTCAGCTGCTGTCACACTTAGTACTCAGCAGCTTTCACACTAAGTACTCAGTAGCCGTCACACCAACTCACACTAAGTAATCAGTAGCTGCCCCACTAGGTACTCAGTAGCTGTCCCAGTAGGTACTCAGTAGCTGTAACACCAAGTACTCAGTGGCTGTCGCAATAAATATTCAGTAGCTGTCCGCTTCTCCAAGCTGTCAGGCTTTCCTGCAGGTTGAGTTTTTCGTTGCTTCTGCAGACAACTCATCTTGCTCATCTCCTCGCTAAAATGTCCAATCTAACGACATTTGCTGAATCGCCTACCACCCGAGCGTAGTGCTTGACTTTTCCCTCACACAATCCTTGACCAAGGCCTGTTGCAGTCGTCTGCACCGATGCCACAGTTAGAGGGAACCAAATTTATTTATTTATTGGGGGGGGGGTAAGGGGCCGCACCCGGGGAGGGGGTATGACGTCGTCTTCCACAAGGTTACGCTGAACTTATAAACAGATTGTATAATCTTAACGACATGCGTTAGTAAATTCACTGTTGTAAAGGCAGGCAGTCTACAACTGATCTATCACTGCATGGACTGCCATGGACACAGCGTTTAAATAAGGCTTTAAAAAGGAGAGAAAGAAAGATTTTAAAAAACTCCTAATATCTGACCTGAATATCGGCCAATGAGGCTGAACGAATTTCTGAAACCATCACGAACATTAAAAGTTGCACTAAAGCGGACAAGTCCATAGTTTTCGAATTTAGAAAAAAATTGCTAACCTACGAATTATTATTTACTCCAGTTAAGAATTGTTTCTAACGTAACATGTGTTTATCTCTCCGGGAATGTTCAAATCAAAGTTTCATTCATTAAAAAACAAACAAACAAAGAAAACAAAAACAAAAACAAAAACAAAAAAAAACTATTATAATTTTTACAAAATTCTCCCAATTTTTTTTTAAATTAAAAAAAATAATAAAAAATAAGTAGAGTAATCTTTTTTTGAAGACCCAATTTCCTGAATTGCAAGATATGGTGGTCAGCGATGTACGACCTTGACCTTACATTAGGGCCAACTTTGTGGCACTCATTCACAGTTGATGAGGCCTCCATTTTAACGTTGTTACAATTTGTTGGTCGACATGATCGGTGTGTGGTCAGTTGTTGGTCAACATCATCAGTGTGTGGTCAGTTGCTGGTCAACGTGATCGGTGTGTGGTCAGTTATTGGTCAACATGATCTGTGTGTGGTCAGTTGTTGGTCAACATGATCGGTGTGTGGTCAGTTGTTGGTCAACATGATCTGTGTGTGGTCAGTTGTTGGTCAACATGATCAGTGTATGGTCAGTTGCTAGTCAACATGATCGGTGTGTGGTCAGTTGTTGGTCAATATGATCGGTGTGCATGATCAGAGTATGGTCAATAGTTGAGTCAAGATATGTTTTATAATTGAGATCCATTAATTCATCACATATCGTCTGCATTATGTAAGGCATTTATGATAAAAAATATAATATATATTTTTACTATATTACAAGCCTTCCCATAGTCTGAATTATATGTGATGTGTATTGTATGTGTGTAAATTTTCATCTTGACTCACTCTTTCAAGAGTATGTTGGCGACATCTTTACCTATGTATTACCTAGCCCATCTTTACCTATGTAACACCTAGCCCATCTTTACCTATGTACCACCTAGCCCATCTTTACCTATGTACCACCTAGCCCATCTTAAACTATGTACTACCTAGTCCACCTAGCCCATCTTTACATATGTTCAAACTAACCCATCTTTACCTATGTACCACCTAGCCCATCTTTACCTATGCACTAACTAGCCCATCTTTACCTATGTAACATCTAGCCTATCTGTACCTATGCACTAACTAGCCCATCTTTACCTATGTATCCCCTAACCCTCTTTAGAGGTGCCCTGGGTGCGGCCCGGCCAGTCAGCCGAAAACCAGTTTTGACTCCGACAAACATGGTTCTTGACATGTTCTTGAAAATAAATTTGGCTCTCAAAAATGTTGTAATCGTCCTGCTGCTTATTTTGGGCTCTTTTGACTTATGAGTTTTTCGACCACTGGCCTACCCCATTTCTTCTATGCACTACATAGCCAATCCTTACAAATGGCCTTAGCCCAAGTTTCCCTAACCCTATTGATTGACAAAAAGTGTCACCTACTCATTCTACAGATCAAAGTGAACAGCGTCCCCTATATTCAAGCGTAACAGTACCGTAAAAGAAAACACTTCGAAAATAGATAATTCAAATATGAGCATCATGACATTATGGAAAAACCGATTAAAAATGAAAATTTTCGTAAAACCAGGGACTTCGCCAAAATATGTAGGCGCCATCTTGACCAAATCCTTGCCATCTGCCTCCAGAAGCTAAGACAAAATTTGGTCTATTCAACAATGTTCCCTTTAAGGTTTGCTGGTTCGTGTGAAAATCATACAGTTGTGTGCAAAGATTTTGTGTGCAAATTTTTACAGCCCACAAACACAAACAGACACTTACTTGGAAATTTGCTGCGCGGATACTCAAAACTGCTGCGCGGCGTCTGTGAGTTAGCTGCGCGGCCGCGCAGCTTTAAGGGAACATTGCTATTCAAAACTCTGACGTAAGTGGGACTCCGAGCTTTCAATGTCTCGCGTCAACATCACACGATAATTTCTGGACCGGAACGCAGATGCTATGAATCAAACAGATGTCCACAAAGAAGACTACAAAAGGTGGCCATTACTCCTTAAAATGACCAGCGAACTCTGAAAAGACGATCGAACTTTAAAAATGACCATCCTAATCTAAAACGATTATCAAAATCTAACACGACCATTCAACGAACATGACCATCTAATTCCAAAATGATCACCGAACTCTGAAATAGCCACCAAACTCTGAAATGACCACCAAACTCTAAAATGACAATCAAACTCTAACAAAACTCTAAAATAAACATTCGGACAGCTACATGAACCCCTTCCCGTCAACCCATTGCGCTGAAACTTTGCACGTACACTCGTTGCCCATGGCGCTCGTTGCCCATGGCAACACATTCTATGAAATTTTCAGCGGGTGGGACATTATAATATTAATATAAAATAACAAAGTATAAAGGATTACATGAAAAACCTTTGATCTTAAGGGTTGTTGTTAATCTGAAAATAAATTCTCACAGAAAGTTGTAGAGCCCAAATGATTTTGTAATCAATTATTAACACGTTTTAAAAGCGGTTAAAAATTAAAATGGTTTTGAAGTCATTCCATTTTTTTTTTTTTTTTAGTTTTTTGTAGGGAACCCATGCCCTAACATGACCGCAAAACCTGAAGATGACCCGAAAATGTCAAACATGCCTCCCCCCAAAAAATTATCTTGAGCACGATCACAGCTGATTTAATCAATTATTAATACGTTTTAAAAGCGGTTAAAAATTAAAATGGTTTTGAAGTCATTCCATTTTTTTTTTTTTTTAGTTTGTTGTAGGGAACCCATGCCCTAACATGACCGCAAAACCTGAAGATGACCCGAAAATGTCAAACATGCCTCCCCCCAAAAAATTATCTTGAGCACGATCACAGCTGATGTACCGACGATGCCCTTGACCCGAAGCACTCATCTGTTATCTGATCTAGCCCTTGTTCTTGACTTCGCCGTCTGGCGTCCCTGACACCACTCGTACGCCAAGAGTGGCTGCTAGGAGTGGGAGTGGTGACAACTGCCCATGACAACAAAGCAGAGATTTAAAAAAAAAACAACAACAAAAAAACAACTTCTCTTTCATCTTTTGTTTCGTATCTGATAAGATAACATGCGTATTTTAAATTGTTTAGCCTACGTAATCTCTGAAATCACTCTTCGGGCAATTGTAACTCTTCAAGGCTGGGAAGGTCAAATGTAGCTCAATACACGGAACATTAAGTTGAAAGAAAGGTTGCTTTTCGGGTCACATTTTTACCCCCCAAGAATGTATAAATAACTAAATAATTGTGGTGTATGTTGTTGTTGTAAACGGGAATGTTGGTGTCGTTGTTGATATAATGCATATGTTGTACATGTTTAATGTATTGGCGAGTCTGGATGGAATGATTTGGTGAAGCAGAGAGCTCCACCAGCTGAAGCGCCATTGATGATGGTGATGATGGTGGTGATAATGTTGGTATTGCTGATGATGGTGGTGATGGTGGTAATGATGGTGGTAATGATGGTGGTGATGATGGTGATAATAGTGATGATGGTCATGACGGTGATGATGATGGTGGTGATGATAATGGTGATGATGATGATGATGGTGATGCTATTGATAATGGTGACGATGGTGATGATTTTGATGATGATAATGATGGTGGTGGTGGAGATGATGATGGTAATGATGGTAAGGATGATGATTTTGATGATGGGGATGATGATGATAATGATGAGAATGATGATGTTAATGATGATGATGATGGTGGTGATGATGGTGGTGATGTTGATGTTGGCGCTGATGGTGAGATGTTGACGATGTTGACGGTGTTGATGATGGTGATGATGATGGTGGTGGAGATGATGATGGTGATCATGGTAATGAAGATAATGATGGTAGTGATGATGATGTTGAGGATAAAGATTATGTTGAATATGGTGATGATGGTGGTGATGATGGTGGTGATGACGAAGATGATAAGCGATGGTGTTGATGAGGATGATGGTGTTGAGGATGGTGATTATGTTGATGATGGAGATGATGTGAATGTTGGTAGAATTAATGTTGATCTTTTAAATAGCCGTTGCACTGATTTTTTTAAAAACTGTGTATTCTGGTGCCACGAACTTTGTACCTTACTTTAAGTTCTTGTTCTGATCTACCAAGTCCTGGTTAGTTGGTGTTTTTTGTCTTGTTCTGTTCTACCAAGTCCTGGTTCGTTGGTTGTTTTTGACTTGTTCTGTTCTACCAAGTCCTGGTTAATTGTTTGTTTTTGACTTGTTCTGTTCTACCAAGTCCTGGTTCGTTGGTGTTTTTTGTCTTGTTCTGTTCTACCAAGTCCTGGTTAGTTGGTGTTTTTTGTCTTGTTCTGTTCTACCAAGTCCTGGTTAGTTGGTTGTTTTTGTCTTGTTCTGTTCTACCAAGTCCTGGTTCGTTGGTTATTTTTTGTTTTGTTCTGTTCTACCAAGTCCTGGTTAGTTGGTGTTTTTTGTCTTGTTCTGTTCTACCAAGTCCTGGTTAATTGGTTGTTTTTTGTCTTGTTCTGTTCTACCAAGTCCTGGTTAATTGGTTGTTTTTTGTCTTGTTCTGTTCTACAAATTCCTGTTTAATTGTTTTTTTTTGTCTTGTTCTGTTCTACCAAGTCCTGGTTCATTGGTTGTTTTTTGTCTTGTTCTGTTCTACCAAGTCCTGGTTAGTTGGTGTTTTTTTTGTTGTTGTTCTCTTTTGCCAAGTCCTGGTTAGTTGGTGTTTATTTGTCTTGTTCTCTTCTAACAAGTCCTGTTTAGTTGGTGTTTAGTTTGTCTTGTTCTCTTCTACCTAGTGCTTGTTAGTTGATGTTTTTGTCCTGTGATCTTGCCAATGAAACAAAATGTTGCTCTTGAAAGGGACAGAACGTATTATACTAACATAAATGGAACATAATCGAACATAGACAAAACATATTCTCACATAGGCAGAAGATATACTGACATAGACAGGACATAACTTATCTTGCACAGAATATAGTATTACATGTTGAGAATACATTAGCTTTTACATACCTTATGCTAAGTTCTTCAGAACATACACTAACTGTCACAGAACATACACTATAATTTGTGCAGATGGTACATTATAACTTGTACAGAATATACATTACAACTTTTATGGAGCATACATTATATATTGTACAAAATATACGCTAAATTTTAAAATTGATAGAACGTAGTCTGTGGCAACCCATTGGACCGTAACTTGATATGCAATGGTCTGATACCTTACACATCGGCAAGGTGTGCAGATCCAGACATTCTTGGTGATGAAATGAAGAGAAGGAGGCAACGGAGACAGGAAAAAAAAAGATTCAAGCAGGAGATGCATTCAAAACAGCATGCTACGTCTTTGTTGGTGGCTTATAACAGCAAGGTACGTCTTTTTTGGTGGCTGATAACAGCATGCTATGTCTTTGGTGGTGGCTTATAAAAGTAGTTACATCTTTGGTGGTGGTTTATAAAAGCATATTACGTCTTTGGTGGTGGCTTATAATACCGTAATCACTTCATTCGCCTTAGTTCACAAGAAAACTTGCCTAATTTCCTGCACTACGCCTATTATTCCCTACAAGCACTACCCTAATTTCCTACTACCACTACCCTAATTCCCTACAAACACTACCCTAATTTCCTACAAGCACTGCCCTAATTTCCTACAATCACTACCCTACTTCCCTAGAAGCACTACCCTAATTTCTTACAAGCACTACCCTAATTTCCTACAATCACTACACTAATTTCCTACAAGCACTACCCTCATTTCTTACAATCACTAACCTAATTTCCTACAAGCACTACCCTAATTGCCTACAATCACTACCCTAATTCACTACAATCACTACCCTAATTCCTTACAATCACTACCCTAATTCCCTTCAATCACTACCCTAACTCCATAGAATCACTACCCTAATTCCCTACAATCACTACTCTAATTCCCTACAATCACTACCCTAAATCCCTACAATCACTACCCTAATTTCTTACAAGCACTCTACAAGCACTACCCTAATTTCTTACAATCACTACCCTAATTTCCTACAAGCACTACCCTAATTCCCTACAATCACTACCCTAATTTCCTACAAGCACTACCCTAATTCCCTACAATCACTACCCTAATTTCCTACAATCACTACCCTAATTTCCTACAATCACTACCCTAATTCCCTACAACCACTACCCTAATTCCCTACAATCAATACCCCAATTCCCTACAATCACTACCCTATTTTCCTACAAGCACTACTCTAATTCCCTACAAGCACTACCCTGATTTCCTACAAGCACTACCCTAATTTCCTACAAGCACTACCCTAATTTCCTACAAGCACTACCCTAATTTCCTACAAGCACTACCCTAATTTCCTACAAGCAATACCCAGATTTCCTACAAGCACTACCCTAATTTCCTACAAGCACTACCCTAATTTCCTACAAGCACTACCCTATTTTCCTACAAGCACTACTCTAATTCCCTACAAGCACTAGCCTAATTTCTTACAATCTCTACCCTAATTTCCTACAAGCACTACCCTAATTCCCTACAATCACTACCCTAATTCACTACAATCACTACCCTAATTCACTACAATGACTACCCGAATTCACTACAATCACTACCCTAGTTCCCTTCAATCACTACCCTAATTCCCTACAATCACTACCCTAACTCCATAGAATCACTACCCTAATTCCCTACAAGCACTACCCTAATTCCCTACAATCACTACCCAAATTTCTTACAAGCACTACCCTAATTTCTTACAAGCACTACCCTAATTTCCTACAAGCACTTCCCTAATTTCCTACAAGCACTACCCTAATTTCTTACAATCACTACCATCATTTCCTACAATCACTTCTATTATCCCGTACAAACACTGCTTTAACTCCCTACAAGTACTTCCTTGATTCCCTACTACCTCCATCTTGCCTGCTTACCTTTTCTTGTTCATATATTGCTCAAGGTATCTCTACAAAAACGTCCAGATTGTCTCTGTGTTCTCAATTTTGCCATCACCATAAAAACGTTAAAACCATGACATTCGGGTTCCCCCCCCCAACCACCATCTTTGGGAATCACCAAAATTTACACAAAAATTCATAAATCGCTAAAAGAAATATCAAAAATGGAATACGTGGAAAGTCAATTCACTCCTCATAATTCTCTAAGCCATTTCATGATATCCATCGAAGATATTTTTTGTTCACATAAGCGATGCACTGCAGGTTAACGTTGATGGTTCTAAACTGCTGGTGATGTCTACTGTCCAAAACATGAGAATTAATTAAAGCAAATGATTGGAATGTCAGCGGACAGGTTTGTTGTTTCAAATATAACGGTCATCGAGGGGAATAAATGAGAACACCAGTCGCTAGTTGTTGTTTGTTTTTTTTTCTTTCTCTTCTTGAAATGTTGGCCTTGACATAAACAACCCATTTAATGCCTTAAAAAAAAAGGTGATAAAATTATAGTTTGTGTTGTTCTTAAAATAAATGTATCCTACGAAATAGGAAAAAAAGAAAATGGGGTCAGGTTTTGGAGTAAGGACAAATCGGCCTATAAAAACATCTTTAACGTTTGAATTCAGGCACTGACAACTTCCTGGCACTTAAACGATTATTGGACAACGCAACGCTCTCTTGAGATATTAATTAGAGAACTTATTTTTATAGCCGTTGCTTCCTGATAACTTTAAGACTAACTAAAAAGGTAGGTCTAGAAAATTTATTAACTATTCAAGTAAGTAGCACAAAGTAGGTCTGGAAAGTTTACAAACGATCCAATCCATTTTAACAAGTTAGGTCAAGGGGGGAAAAAAAAACTATCCAATTAATTTTCCCAATATGATGGTTTATTTAATTATATTTAATTTTCATAAACTTGGCTTCCGCAACATAAATATAATGAAAACGTTTAAAGCTTGGTTTCGCCTACACGTTTGAGATTCCCTGGGAGAATCCATGTTCAGGTCTCATTTTAAAATGATAACAAAACAATCAAATAATTGGAGGGGTAAAAACAATTTTTTTTTTTAATTTGGACATGTTACACATTTTAATAAACGTTGCAAACGAAAAGGTCCTCAACTTCCAACATTCAAAGGTCCTCAACCTCCAATATACAAAGGTCCTCAACTTCCAACATACATTAGTTCAAAGCGAGCCCATTCGTTAACACAATTCAAGAGGTTGGTGCATCAACACTTTTCCTCGAAAGCTGTACCTCCTTCCATCCACAATCTTACGTACTGGCACAAACGCTTGCCCACGTGTACAGTATGCTTTATTATATCAACATACGACTGGTTTCCCCAATAGATGCCCGTTGAGCTTGTGAGAGACGACAGTGGCGACACCATGCTCCTCATGAGGTATGGGGACGACCGGTACGGGGCCTCGGACTTCGTGGAGGAATCACTGGTCAACATGAGGGAGGTGAAACTCCGGGAGGATGACGTCATGCTTTGCTCTTACTCCAAGTCAGGTGAGAACCGCGTGACTTGAGTTCTTGCATCCATGACATTTGCCCACAAAAAAAAAAAAAAAATCAATTCAAAATTAAGTAAATCCGGATGTACTTTTATGGTGACTCTTAAACGTTCCTCTCAACAATCGGTTATTTATAAGAAGTGGTTTTTGGGGAGGCGGGTAATATGTGACGTAACATTCACATCAATAGACTTATAAGCTCCTCCCACCTCTCTCGTAAGTCAGGCTGCCATTGGGTCTGGGAAATACTTCGACTCCTCCAGTCGGGCTCCACCCACCTTGACGTCATCGACAAGGAGGACTACATGATGGAGTTCAACACCATACAACACCTGGAGGCGCTCCCCTCCCCTAGGATCCTCAACAACCACATGCCCTGGGACGGCCAGCCCCGTGACCTGATCGAGAAGCGCGTCAAAACGGTCTTCTTTTACCGCAACCCCAAGGACGTCGCCGTCTCGTTCTTCAACCATCACCGGAAGTTCAAAGATTACGACTACAAAGGGAACTTCAACAACTACATCAATCGTCTCATACAAGGCAAAGGTAAGGCAAGCAAGGAACTAATATCTTATTTTTAAAGAAAATTTCCTTTTAAAAACAATGTCCAGTGTTTAATTAAACAACCCCTCCCCCTCCACCCCCCACCAAAAAAAAAACCCACCAAAAAAACCCACCAAAAAACAACAACACCAAAGTTGTTCGTATGAATGCTTTATAAAATGTAATTTAGAGCAATGGGGGGGTGGGGTTGAAAATTGGACACAATAATGCATACAATGAACGCACTTTATAAAAATCATAATTAGTGCTCCCCCCTCCCCTTCCCCAGGCACGCAACAGCACATTTTTCAACACAGCCCTGAACTATTTTAAGATTCTAATGACCCGCCCGCTTTTACACTGCAGCAAAACAAACGAATGTATTACGCACCAAACGAATGTATTGCGCACCGAACGAATGTATTGCGCACCAAACGAATTATTACGCACCAAACGAATGTATTGCGCACCAAACGAATGTATTGCGCACCAAACGCACTTGCGATATTTTTTTTTTTTAAAGAATGTCATTTAGGGAAGTTAACGGTAGTTTTATTTCGAAAAATCAGTGCCATCCTATTTCCTCCAACTTCCCCTTGAAAAAACAGGTAAAACTGATTTTTGGGGTTAAGGGTGGGGGGGGGGAGGCCGGAAACTTTGAAAGAATGTGTTCTCATCGTCAATGAGTCTATGTGCCAAGTTACAGCTCGATAGTTTTACGGGAAGTGGGTCAGTTAGCCGTTCGAAGATTTTTGTCCCCCGGCCAGAATCGCACGAACGATAGTGAGGTGAATATAAAGGATTAAAAAAGAAAGAAAGAAAGAAACAAACAAACTTTTGAACGTTTCGATCCCTTCCTGCAGAATCTTCCAACTATTTAAGGGAGACGGCAGTCAGAGGTTCCCATTTAGCAATCTTCTTCACGGACATCCATCATCTTCATCGTAACTATCATCATAATCATCAACATCATCATCAGTCCGATCCAGCCGCCATATGAGCTCGTGACTTTAGGCCAGAAGTTATGGCTGACATACATCAGAAAACCCGTAGACACACACACGTCCACAAAGCATTCGTTGTTCGCGTTGACGGCGCCGGTGAGGACGATAATAGAATGGAGTAACGACGTCGAAAAGTGTGTCTGTATTTGTGTGTGTTTGCGTGTGTGTGTGTGTGTGTGTGTGTGTGTGTGTGTGTGTGTGTGTCATAGCAGGTTCAGACCACTATTTTTGTGTGTGTTCATTTAACGGTAATTGACCAAACGACTTCCAAGGGGCGGGCTTGGGTTGGTTGGGTGCGTGGCTTGCCTTCATGGGGCAGCTTCAAGTCTAAGCACTCGTTCTAACGGGTCACTGCGACTGCGGTGCTGTGATTAAACGAATATGTCGGTGTGGTCGGAAGTTAACAAACCACTCGAGTGGCTTTGATTTAGTGGCTTTTATGTAACAGCAGCAAAAAGAAACACACAAAAAACCAAACAAAAAAATTAAGTTTTCCCCCAAATTCATTAAAATTCATTTTTTTTTTCAGTCGACAATGGCAACCCTTTCCTCTACCTGAGACAATGGGAAGCCGGCATTATGAGGCATCCAGAGTTACCCGTCTTTGTCGGCTTTTTTTTTTTTTTTTTAAATTATAAAAAAAAAAAAAAAAAATTTGACAAATTTACTGAAATAACTACATAGGTTTAATGTAAAACAAAAAACAACAAAAAACAACAACAGGTTGTTACATAATTGAAAATAGACAACAGATTTAAATAGTTATTTAAAATAGTAAAATACATCAAATTCTAATATCATTGACAAAAATAATGTGTTTCCATATAATAATACTTCTTTACTTTAAAGTTTTGAAACTAAATTTATTATTTAAAAAAAAAAATAATGTGTATGGAAATGGTATGAAAAATATATGCGTATAGCGTACCATCTATTACTGGAACATGAGAGACAAACATAGAAGCGTCCCATACTTCCAGGACATACAAGCCACGGTCTATGTAATACATGTATCTACAATTTACATTGTATTCCGCCCAGAATCCAATGGGAGAACTTCGCAGATTGGCCACTTTTCTGGGTCACAATTATGACGACGACTTTCTCAGAGAGGTCATGGACATGACGTCATTCGATTGCATGAAAGAGAGAAAAGGCCCCGTGTCATTTCTTGATGATGATGGCACGCCTATCATATACAGAAAAGGTGAGCCCCAGGTTGATTCTCGTTCCATTATAGCGTGAATTCATTGTGTTCACGTGGTAGGGTCAGATTTTTTTTTTTTTCATGTTTGAGCAACGGTGTGGTTACGTCCTCTCTTTTCTTTTTTATTTGTTTACGTTCAGGTCAAGTTGGTGATTGGATGAATTACTTCACACCCGAGCAAAACGATTGGTTTGACAAGATTATTTGTCAGGAAATGGCCGGCTCCCGCTTCCGGTTCAGATATTCACTGGACGGCCGAGAAATTGTGAACGGGTGTGGAAATTCGAGAAATAAGGCGCCTTACAATTGCATTCGTCAGGGAGGGCAGTAGAACCAGCCCCCAGGGAGGGCAGTAGAACCAGCCAAAACCAGCCAACATCTGAACAGAATATACACGGATATTAGGATGATGTTTGAACTGAAACATGTGTTTGATGTATATTGATGTCAGTATGATGTATAATATTGAATGTTATTGCAGTGTGTGTGTGTTTAGAAAAACTCAGTGAATGGAAGTTTCAATAAATGCAGGCAACACAAGTGGAAGGATGTCATTTGTTTAAAATATGTCTCAATGTCACAAAGAATGAGATTGTCCGAAGAATGTCATGTTTGATTGGATTGTCAGACAAATGTCATATGTGATGAGATTGTCTGAAAAGTGTCATATTTGCTGAGATTGTCCGAAGAGTGTCATGTTTGCTGAGATTGTCTGAAGAATGTCATATTTGATGAGATTGAAGAATGCCATATTTGATGAGATTGAAGAATTTCATATTTGATGAGATTGTGTTCAGAATGTCACGTTTTATCAGATTGAAAAATGTCATGTGATTTGAGATTGCGTGAAGAATATTATGTTTGATGAGTTACTCGAACAAAGGAATGTTGCATTCATGTGACTGTTAAAAAAAAAGAAATCAGACTTACTGTTTAACATCGATTCCTGTAAATACTTTAAAATGTCTCAACCAATGTTGATATTTTCTTGCCATATATGTGAAGGTTGATACTAATGTACATACCTGAGGCGTGAATAAATACTGTACATATATTATGTTCATCCAGTATGTCTTTCGGGCGAAGAAACATTGCCATGACGAAATTTTCTTTTTAAATGTCTGTTTTCAACTTATCATATCAATGTATGTGAAAATGCATGGCACAGTCAATGGATGAAGTGGTGCACTGTTTTCAAACCACAATGTTGACGGCTTTTTCTTTCATGTCAATAAATCGCAGAGATGTCATTAAGGACATATTGAATAGAAAAAACATGTCATTTCACACAGATGTCATTAGCTGTACATAACACCCGTCATTTAATCCAGATGCCGTTAACTTAAAATGTCATGAACTCAAAATGCCATAACATATAGATGTTAAATACTTATGGTGTGTATATATGTGATAATTCGCCGGAAATAAAGAGGGAAAAAAAACAAGAACCAATGATATGTCATTTTTTAGTTAGAGGTTTTTGTGTTTGTTTGTTTGTTTGTAGCTCCAAATTATTTTTGTTTTACTTCCAAATTTTCTGTTGTTGTTGCGTTATGTTGATGAAATGGAACTCATATTCATACAGTAATGGGTTAAGCTGGGTGTGGTCATATTCATACAGTAATGGGTTAAGCTGGGTGTGGTCATATTCATACAGTAATGGGTTCAGCTGGGTGTGGTCATATTCATACAGTAATGGGTTAAGCTGGGTGTGGTCATATTCATACAATAATGAGTTCAGCTGGGTGTGGTCATATTCATACAGTAATGGGTTAAGCTGGGTGTGGTCATATTGATACAGTAATGGGTTCAGCTGGGTGTGGTCATATTCATACAGTAACGGGTTAAGCTGGGTGTGGTCATATTCATACAATAATGGGTTCAGCTGGGTGTGGTCATATTCATACAATAATGGGTTCAGCTGGGTGTGGTCATATTCATACAATAATGGGTTCAGCTGGGTGTGGTCATAATCATACAATAATGGGTTCAGCTGGGTGTGGTCATATTCATACAATAATGGGTTCAGCTGGGTGTGGTCATATTCATACAATGATGGGTTAAGCTGGGTGTGGTTATATTCATACAATGATGGGTTAAGCTAGGTGTGGTCATATTCATACAATGATGGGTTAAGCTGGGTGTGGTCATATTCATACAATGATGGGTTAAGCTGGGTGTGGTCATATTCATACAATGATGGGTTAAGCTGGGTGTGATCATTTTCATACAATGATGGGTTAAGCTGGGTGTGATCATTTTCATACAACGATAGGTTAATGTCCGGTATACAATTGATACCAATGATATTCAGAGCTCAAGCGACACCGTTCCAATCATAATCCAATCCGAGTGAGAAGGCCATACTACAACTTAGTTACCAGCTTTATCAATTGGTGCGATGAAAATTTTCTCCAGGTGAATGTCTCAAAAAGAAAGGAAATGGTTGTTGATTTCTGGAGGGGGGAGCACCAGATTACAGATCTTAACATAACAAATCAAAGTGTAGAGAAACTGGAGGCATATAAGTACTTAGGTGTCACCATTAATAATAAGCTAACATGGCATGAGCAGGGCCAAATGCTGTATAAAAAAATTCAACAAATAATTTTCTACCTTATAAAACTGTACAATTTCGGCGTAAACAAGTCGTTAACTCATTCTACAGTGCAACAATTGGGAGCCCGTTGAACTTCAGTATTGCCTGCTAGTGTGGGAATTCATAGTCTGATATTAAACATCGCATAAACCGACTAATCAAGAAAGCTAGGAACATAACACAAACTTAACATCATTCACTTGAAGAACTGTTTGAAGAAAGATTTTTTTGTAAAACTAAAAAAATATTTGATGATGCATCTCACCCTCTTCCTCACAGAACCTTAGGCTCGGCAAGTTCGGGGCGAATTCTTGATGATGCATCTCACCCTCTTCATCACAGAACCTTAGGCTCGGCAAGTTCGGGGCGAATTCTTGATGATGCATCTCACCCTCTCCCTCACAGAACCTTAGGCTCGGCAAGTTCGGGGCGAATTCTTGATGATGCATCTCACCCTCTCCCTCACAGAACCTTAGGCTCGGCAAGTTCGGGGCGAATTCTTGATGATGCATCTCACCCTCTCCCTCACAGAACCTTAGGCTCGGCAAGTTCGGGGCGAATTCTTGATGATGCATCTCACCCTCTTCCTCACAGAACCTTAGGCTCGGCAAGTTCGGGGCGAACTCTTTTTCTCAAAGCGAGAATTGAAAGCTTCTTCTCCCTCTCTCGTTGTGCCCTTCATGATTTCTTCTTCTCCCTCTCTCGTTGTGCCCTTCATGATTTCTTCTTCTCCCTCTCTCGTTGTGCCCTTCATGATTTCTTTGGCGAGCCCTTGTTTTCTTGTCACGTGACCATACCATTCCAGTTTGCGCTTTTTTACAGTCACCAGGAGGTCATCGTACTGGCCAATTGCTTGACGAATCCTTTCTTTGGCTTGTTCGTTAGAGAAATGGTCCCATAGCAGATTCCAAAAAAATGCTCCTGAAACATTTCATTTCCATCGCCTTTATTTTTCTTTCAAGTAATGTCCAGGACTCACAGGCATACAAGGCAAATGGAGAGGACTAATCAGCGCATCAGCCTGATTTTGATGCTGGGGGCTATATTTTTGTCATTCCATATTCCTTAGGCCTCTTTAGTGCTTTTGTGGTTTGGGCTATCCTGGACATCAATTCGTTCTTGGAGCCTTCTTCCGAGACTATTGACTTCTTCCGAGACTATTGACTTCTTCCGAGACTATTGACTTCTTCCGAGACTATTGACTTCTTTCGAGACTATTGACTTCTTCCGAGACTATTGACTTCTTCCGATACTGAAGCTGCCTTCTGCTCTAATCTTTCCTCCCCGACCTTAATTTAATTGGTGATGCCGGTGATGTTATTTGTCATCACTGTTGTCTTTTCTGCACTGATTAGCAAGCCAAAGGACGAATAAGTATTATCAAGACGCTTTATTGGGTTAGGGTTAGGTCTTCTTCGTTTCCAGCCAGTCTCTCTATGTCATCCGCATCTGACATCATTCTCTCCAAGAAGAAGTTGGACAGGGTGAGGGAGAGCAAGCAGCGTTGTCATACACCAACCGTAATCTTGAACAATTCTCCGATGTTATTGTTGAAGAAGACTGCACTGGTGGCCTTATCATAGAGGATGCATATCATTATGGTTAGGTTTGTGTTGATGTTTTAGTGCCTCATGGTGGCCTATAAAGCAGCATTGCAAAACCTGTTGAATGCCTTCTTGAAATCCACAAAGACGTGGTATAGGTTTTGTTGGTATTGAGCATATTTCTGACATAGTATTCGGAGGTTTAGGAACTGCTCAGTAGTGGTGCCCCGTTCTTGTCCGAAGCCCGCCTGTTTTTCAGCAATGATTCTGTCGGCATATGGTTTTAGTCGGTTCAATATGACCTGCATCATGACCTTGCTTGGGTGGCTCATCAGGCGAATGGTGCGGTGGTTTTGGCATAGCTGTAGATTAACTTTCTTGCGGAGGGTGCCGGTGAGCGATTGGGTCCATGATTCGGGCCAATCCCCTATCAGCCATATTTTGTTACAAATATTAATTAGGGTACTCATCATTGCTTTTTCTCCTTGTTTCACCAAATATTCAGACGCTAGTTTATATATATATATATATATATATATATAAATATATATATATATATATATATATATATATATATGTATCTTTATTTTTTTGTTTTTTTTAGTTTCTTGATATTTGTTTGTGTTTGTTCTTCTTTTTTCACAAAATATACAAACGATATTTTATATATATATATATATATATATATATATATATATATATATATATATATATATATATATATATAAGTCCCTGTTCACTTCCATGTTTGTGATGGTCGTTACATCTGATTGTGTTTACCACACAACTCCATGGTAGTAGTTAAAATATAAACGTTTCTTTTCATTTCCATGTTTGTGATGGTCGTTACATCTGATTGTGTTTACCACACAACTCCATGGTAGTAGTTAAAAATATAAGTTTCTTTTCACTTCCATGTTTGTGATGGTCGTTACATCTGATTATGTTTACCACACAACTGCAATGGTAGTAGGCGTCGTTTGAAGTTATAGCGACATGCCACATCCTGACACATTTCAATTTGTTTACCACCAGCACCAGCAATTAACCAGGCGGAAATCAGGAAGTAGGACGACTGTTAATGACCTCAGGTAAATTTTTACCCGAAGACGCGAGGGCAAAAAAAAAAAAGTTCACCTTTATTTTAAATGGCGTTTCTGTTTGTATCCTGTTGGTTATACAACAATTGTTGGTAAAGAATAGTTTCTATCATTCACACATTTGGATAAAAGCAAGGTGTTTTTAAAATTATGAAATAGTTAATACAAATAGATACGTTAAATTCATATATATTCGACAACAGTGAGGTGTGTTGTATTTTATGACAAATTAATACAAGCAGACACTTCAATTCAGAGATTTGGTAACAGCAAGGTGTTGTGTTCATTGAAAATAATTTGTTATAAACACAAAGACAATTTAAATCGGACATATTTGGAGCTGCTAATATTGCTCCCCAAAATAGAAATGGCGGTGGAAACAAAGGTAAGTTTGATTAATTCTGTTAAATCAAAATTGCCGTAGTCCCATCATTTACGTCATTACTTTCATCTCATCTCATTCCTTCAAACCCATCGAACTTTGAGCCAATGAGTTCGGTAGTCAATAAATACAGCCTAAGATAGTATTAAGCCTTCATTAAATTCCTCGCATGGGGCGCCCTGGCCATATGGGCGCCTGGGGCGACATGTAAATATTTAAATTCCCCTAGTTTGTTGTAGTGCAGTGTGAACCTGGGGTCCGGGGTCGAGAAACGGGTTTCGAACTTTTCGTACAATCGCTTTCCATACAATGAGTTTTCACACAATGAGTTTTCATACAATGAGTTTTCATACAATGAGTTTTCACACAATTAGTTTTCATACAATGAGTTTTCATACAATGAGTTTTCATACAATGAGTTTTCATACAATGAGTTTCATACAATGAGTTTTCATACAATGAGTTTTCACACAATGAGTTTTCATACAATGAGTTTTCACACAATTAGTTTTCATACAATGAGTTTTCATACAATGAGTTTTCATACAATGAGTTTCATACAATGAGTTTTCAAACAATGAGTTTTCATACACTGTCAGTTGCATTCTTAATGTGGATACTAACACGGGGGTGGGACAGGGAAGGGGGCGCCGAACAAATGCTTCATTAAACACTAAGTCTACAAAATAAGAGAGACAACCGTTAGAACAGCGTTGAAATTAGAGAATACGCGGTAGGGCCCCCTTGCAAATTTATACACATTTTTGATGATGAATTGTTTATACATTAGAACCAACATGCTCTGATGAATTGTGTATATATTAGAACCAACATGCTCTGATGAATTGTGTATATATTAGAACCAACATGCACTGATGAATTGTGTATATATTAGAACTAGAGACCGACCGAAAGTGATTTTGTGATTTCGGCCGAAGCCGAAAATAGGCCGAAAGTTTAAAATGACTTTCGGCCGAAACCGAAAAAATGCCGAAAGTTTAAAAATGACTTTCGGCCGAAACCGAAAAAATACCGAAAGTTAAAAATTAATTTTGGCCGAAACCGAAGCCGAAACCGAAGCCGAAACCGAAAATGAAATATTAAGATATTTTGAAATTCGTTCCCGCATACATTCTGCATTCATCGAAAATGATGTGGGAAAGTATAAATATTTACATTCTTTTTATAAAAAATGAGATAATCGTGAATATTAATAAATAAACATCTAATATAGGGGTCTCAAACTCACGGCCCGCGAGCCATTTGTGACCCGCAAGACGATATTTTGCGGCCCGCTACATGACAGAAAAGTTTAACGTAAATGCGCCGGCGCGTTTCCCCCATTCTCATATCTATAACGTGACTCTCCGCGACGGTTTCAGTCGAATCTCACCGACTAGTCTAATTCTGATTTTTTTTTCTTTTAAATGTTTCTATATATTTTGTATGACAGGTCTCTGGCAACAGTGAGTAGTTCTTGAGAACCCTTAATGATTTTATTGCTATTTGTAAAGATTGAGCAGATTGTAACAGTTGTAATCGCTTTTTTGTGGATTACTTGGATTACTTGATGCGGCCCACTCTCATTCAGACACTACCTCCTGTGCCCCCCCCCC
>CAXITT010000584.1:39353-89093 GCA_964033795.1 Lymnaea stagnalis | reverse complement strand
TATATATATATATATATATATATATATATATATATATATATATATATATATATATATACATTTATATACATTTGTTTAATTGTTAATCCAAAGAAATATTTTTTATAGAAGGAAACCCTTTGTATTGACAAAAGTTTATTAGGGTAAGTAGGGATATTCGTCATTTTTTCGCCAATGCTCGGAATTAGCTATCATTTAGACAAGCGGTTCTCAACCCGTGGATCGTGACCCCTTTGGGGGTTGAACGACCATTTCACAGAGGTCGCCTAAGACCACCGTGAAACACATATACTCTACAGTTATGAGGTAGCAACGAAAATAATTGTATGGTGGGGGGGGGAGGTGTGGGGTCGTCACAACATGAGGAAACTGTACTAGGAAGGTTCAGAACCACTGATTCAGACCCTGGGAAACCAATAAAAGTTCACCATGGAATCCATGACAAGGGATATTCCGAAAATGCTCAATACAATGCTGATACAAAATAGTGCAATGAAGAACCGTAGAATTGGACAAATCATTGGAACAGTCAACAAATGAAACACTCAACAATTGGAACATTCAATAATTGTAACAGACTTGTAAAATTGGCTTACTAAACCTTTAGTGTCATCGTACATGTTTTTGAAACCTTGTGTTGTGAATTAATTCAATTTCTCAGGTACAATTTGTATTGAGCAATTATTTTGTTTAAACTTCTTTGCTTCGAGAATGCCCCCCCCCCCCAACCGGACGATTAGCCATGCACACTAACTACTATTTCACCAACTATTCTGTCACTTCAAAATCCCTAGTGATTCCGCGTCCCGGACAAACCGCAGTCGCAGGCCAGATGTGGCCCGCGGGCCGTAGTTTACCGATGACCTGCATTATGGGATAACATTTCCAAGTGCGTCTATCTATGCATAAAATTGTTACATACTATTCCATTAGATGTAGCTTAACCTCCACACACTTCCCAATTGTATGGATCCTCCCCTCCCCTGGTAGCACAGTGTTTGGAGTTCGGGGACGGAATTAATTTTCACGCACCCCACCCCACCCTCTCCTCTGTGACCCATTTTTTTCATTAATAAAATACAACCAAAAGCCTTTATTGACGCTCCATTAGTCTCGCTCGCTGGGGGGGGGGCGCATCTCTCCACCTGCGCCCTCCTTTAGCTACGCCTCTGGGTAGCACCGGAAGTTTATGCACCATAGTATGGTAGTCATTACCAATGTCTCGATGATCGCTGCGCGTTGACTGCATGCGTTGTCTCTTTTTTTTTTTTGTTTTGTTTACGAGCGCTGGGACTAACTCATCGCGCTGTGCGGCGAGCGAAACATGCGGTGCGCCGAACGAGAGGCCCTTCCAGCCCACCAGCCAATCAAACTGAACGGGCAGCGGTGCACGTGCGTTTTACCGCCTTTATATTTTCGTGTTCCTGTATCGCCATCCTGTATGAGCTACGTCAGAAGTCAGAACGCCAACGATACTCTTGAGGGGTAAGTACATTTACAAATTTCTTTTTTTAAGAGTTTAGTTTTAACGAGTGGCTAAACTTTGACTAGGCCACTAGACTCACTGCCGTGGCGATGTTAGCTTGATTTGAACAACGCTCATGGGCACGGCAGACGCCAGCCAGTGTGTTTGACACGCATGCCGTGTTTATAGGTTCCTACAAAGTGGCAACCGTTGGATTTTAACACCAAACTATTCTTGTAATTATTGATTTTCTTCGGATTCACCTTGACCTAAAAGTAAAATAGGCCATGGTGTCAATAGATTTATTTATAATTTATCGGAACACTTGAGCACATTTGGGTAGGAAAAAAAAAAGGGGGGGGGGGGCGGCGCACTTCCAGTAATAAAAAGCTTAAAACGTCGACCAAGGTCCCCCCCCCCTTTTAAAAACCGAAAAAAACCCCCCGGCCCCCAACAGTAAGGATTATACACTACGGGTTGGGGAGGGGGGGGGCAAATTATTCCAACATGTGAATTTAAGAAATGTGTCGATGTGATTAACTAATAATTTGAACTGTAAATGTATGTGGGTGGGGGTGTTGAGGTGCAGTGGTCTTAGTACATGCCATAGTGTTTCCTGGTCGAAAATTAAAAAGAAAGGAGGGGGGTGGGGAAGAGATGTCTCTATATCTGCTATATAAAAACGGGCCATATTTGTTAGATTGGTTTATCCATTGTGAAGACGAAAAGGGCCATAATTGATAGATTGGTTTATCCATTGTGAAGTCGCAAAGGGCCATATTTGTTAGATTGGTTTATCCATTGTGAAGACGCAAAGGGTCATATTTGTTAGATTGGTTTATCCATTGTGAAGACGCAAAGGGCCATATTTGTTAGATTGGTTTATCCATTGTGAAGACGAAAAGGGCCATATCTGTTAGATTGGTTTATCCATTGTGAAGACGCCATCTTGGTTTGTTTGCCGTTTCTATACAATATTTCCAGTCTCGCGACTTTCCAAAACATCCTTATCTCGCTTCCTAGAATACACTCTTTAACATCCTCCCACTCCTCCCTCCAAACCCCCCTCCAACTTAACCCTCCCAATCCGCCTCCTACTACCCACTCTGCCCCCCCCCCCGGAAAAAAGCCCCTAAGTCTTTCATCATTCAAAGGGTTTATGGTTAGATTGGTTTATCCATTGTGAAGACGCCATCTTGGTTTGTTTTCCGTTTCTATACCATATTTCCAGTCTCGCGACTTTCCAAAACATCCTTATCTCGCTTCCTAGAATACCCTCTTTAACATCCTCCCACTCCTCCCTCCAAACCCCCCTCCAACTTAACCCTCCCAATCCGCCTCCTACTACCCACTCTGCCCCCCCCCCCGGAAAAAAGGCCCTAAGTCTTTCATCATTCAAAGGGTTTATGGCACCAATATTTATTTCCTCTAAGTTATAAAGTCTAATGTTAGACGTCTCGGTCTCCTGAAAGTCTTATGTTAGAATTCTCGATCTCCTCTAAAAAATTATGTTAGACGTCTCGGTCTCCTGAAAGTCTTATGTTAGACTCTCGATCTCCTGAAAGTCTTATGTTGGACGTCTCGATCTCCTTTAAAATATTATGTTAAACGTCTCGATCCCCTTAACCCCTTTTAGGCGTCACGGTTTCCTTAAAGTCTCATGTTAGACGTCTGCGTCTCCTTAAAGTCTCATGTTAGACGTCTCAATCTCCTTAAAGTCTCATGTTAGACGTCTGGGTCTCCTTAAATTCTCATGTTAGACTCTCGAGCTGTTTAAAGTCTCATTTTAGACGTCTGGGTCTC
Source organism: Lymnaea stagnalis (assembly GCA_964033795.1). Taxonomy (NCBI): domain Eukaryota; kingdom Metazoa; phylum Mollusca; class Gastropoda; family Lymnaeidae; genus Lymnaea; species Lymnaea stagnalis. Next base: position 85,825 of record CAXITT010000584.1, on the reverse strand, counting down.
CTTAAAGTCTCATGTTAGACGTCTCAGTCTCCTTAAAGTCTCATGTTACACGTATGGGTCTCCTTAAAGTCTCATGTTAGACGTCTTGGTCTCCTTAAAGTCTCATGTTACACGTCTGGGTCTCCTTAAAGTCTCATGTTAGACGTCTTGGTCTCCTTAAAGTCTCATGTTAGACGTCTGCGTCTCCTTAAAGTCTCATGTTAGCGTCTCGGTCTCCTTAAACTCTCATGTTAGAGTCTGGGTCTACTTAAAGTCTCATGTTAGACGTCTCGATCTCCTTAAAGTCTTATGTTAGAGTCTGGGTCTCCTTAAAGTCTCATGTTAGACGTCTCGGTCTCCTTAAAGTCTTATGTTAGACGTCTCGATCTCCTTAAAGTCTTATGTTAGAGTCTGGGTCTCCTTAAAGTCTCATGTTAGACGTCTCGGTCTCCTTAAAGTCTCATGTTAGACGTCTCGATCTCCTTAACCCCTTTTATGCGTCACGGTCTCCTTAAAGTCTCATGTTACACGTCTGGGTCTCCTTAAAGTCTCATGTTATACGTCTCAATCTCCTTAAAGTCTCATGTTAGACGTCTCAATCTCCTTAAAGTCTCATGTTAGACGTCTCAATCCCCTTAAAGTCTCAGGTTAGACTCTCAATCTCCTTAAAGTCTCATGTTAAACGTCTCGGTCTCCTTAAACTCTCATGCTAGACGCCTCGATCTCCTTTAAAATATTATGTAAGACGTCTCAATCTCCTTAAATTCTCTCCCACTTAAGCTCTGGGGTCGGCGGACGGCCTTCAGTCGCCTAAATGCCCCTGGTACCTAGGCACTAGGATGGCCCAAATGCCTAGAATGAATGTAACAAAAGACAAGTGTACTGGGAGGGTGTGCTATCTGTCGTCTAGTAGGGCGACAGTTGCACTAGTGCAGTGCTATTATGAACACAGGGCTGGACCCACCTGTCGTTCATTGGTAATCTATCAAGTTCAAACACACGCTGGTGTCACAACACGTGGGTGACACACGTGTCTGTCAGTCACAGCCCTTGTCTGTCACAACCATTGTCTGTCACAACCCTTGTCTGACACATTATTGGGCTGACACAGTACTGGTCTGACACAACCCTGATCTGACACTTTACATGGTCTGACACAAACCTTGTCTGTAACAACCCTTGTCTGTCACAACCCATGTCTGACACATTACTGGTCTGACACAATCCTGATCTGACACTACACAGGTGTGACACAATCCTTGTCTGTCACAACCCATGTCTGTCACAACAATTGTCTGACACATTACTGGTCTGCTACAGTATTGGTCTGACACAGTACTGGTCTGACACAACCGTGATCTGATACTACACTGGTGTGACACAACCCTCTCTCTGTCACAACCCTTGTCTGTCACAACCCTTTTCTGTCACAACCATTGTCTGTCACAACCCTCTCTCTGTCACAACCCTTGTCCGTCACAACCATTGTCTGTCACAACCCTCTCTCTGTCACAACCCTTGGCTGTCACAACCGTTGTCTTCATCACATCTTTCATCACTCTAATTTGCCACAACCGTTGGTGTCACAACCTTTGGTGTCAATATCACAATCATTGATGTCACATCCCTTGTGTCACAACCCTTCCAGGTGTCACAGTCGTTTTCCGTTTCGACTCCCATTAAACTGTGTGAATCCCTGTTACCATAAGGACACAACCATTATCATTGTGAGAACCACTGGTAATGCCACAGCCCTAGTTGTTGTGTCAGGCGTGTCTCTGCTTGCTCAAACGAACAAGTGAAGGAACCACATTTCTTTAAATTTTTATGGTTCTGTAGATATTCAAGATAAGTGATTTGATACGTTACTCGCCGTCTATTTCTTTTTACCAAATGGTCATAAAACCAAATCTTCGTAAAACCGAATAGTCATAAACCAAATAGTCATAAAAACGAATGCTCATAAAACCAAAGGGTCATAAAACCGAATGCTCATATAACCATATTACGAATTCAAACCTTTTAAAATACGGCTTATGTAAAAGAGTAATTCAAATTAACTAAATTTTAAGTATAAAGTGCAATTTTAACAATATGTTTTTAAACTTTGACGTTACCCCTCCAAGGTAACGTAGCTGGAAAATTATATTCTTTATTAAGAACTTAAACAATGTAGGCACAGTTCTACGCGGGACATTTACTTTACGCAGACCGTGATAAATCAGCACGCTAATTGCGTGCAAGTCAGTGCCTTTCAGAAGAGGTAAATTTACATGAAAAGACTCACACATGTTAGAGAGTGGCAGTTCTATATGTTACAGGTAAGGACTCACAAATGCTAGAGAGTGACAATTCTATATTTTACAGGTAAGGACTCAAACATGTTAGAGAATGGCAATTCTATATTTTACAGGTAAGGACTCAAACATGTTAGAGAATGGCAGTTCAATCTGTTACATGTAAGGACTCAAACATGTTAGAGAATGGCAGTTCTATCTGTTACATGTAAGGACTCAAACATGTTAGAGAATGGCAGTTCTATCTTTTACATGTAAGGACTCAAACATGTTAGAGAATGGACTTTCTATCTGTTACATGTAAGGACTCAAACATGTTAGAGAATGGCAGTTCTATCTGTTACATGTAAGGACTCAAACATGTTAGAGAATGGCAGTTCTATATGTTACATGTAAGGACTCAAACATGTTAGAGAATGGCAGTTCTATCTGTTACATGTAAGGACTCAAACATGTTAGAGAATGGCAGTTCTATCTTTTACATGTAAGGACTCAAACATGTTAGAGAATGGCAGTTCTATCTGTTACACGTAAGGACTCAAACATGTTAGAGAGTGGCAGGTTCCGTCAGGTCTCACGGAAGTTGTGTTGGAGGCCGCCATGTATTCCGCCAGGTCTCATGGAACGCCAGGTCTCACGGAAGTTGTGTTGGAGGCCGCCATGTGTTCCGCCAGGTCTCATGGAACGCCAGGTCTCACGGAAGTTGTGTTGGAGGTCGCCATGTGTTCCGCCAGGTCTCATGGAACGTCAGGACTCACGGAAGTTGTGTTGGAGGCCGTAATGTGTTCCGCCAGGTCTCATGGAACGCCAGGTCTCACGGAAGTTGTGTTGGAGGCCGCCATGTGTAACGCCAGGTCTCACGGAAGTTGTGTTGGAGGCCGCCATGTGTTCCGCCAGGTCTCATGGAACGCCAGGTCTCACGGAAGTTGTGTTGGAGGTCGCCATGTGTTCCGCCAGGTCTCATGGAACGTCAGGACTCACGGAAGTTGTGTTGGAGGCCGTAATGTGTTCCGCCAGGTCTCATGGAACGCCAGGTCTCACGGAAGTTGTGTTGGAGGCCGCCATGTGTAACGCCAGGTCTCACGGAAGTTGTGTTGGAGGCCGCCATGTGTTCCGCCAGGTCTCATGGAACGCCAGGTCTCACGGAAGTTGTGTTGGAGGTCGCCATGTGTTCCGCCAGGTCTCATGGAACGTCAGGACTCACGGAAGTTGTGTTGGAGGCCGTAATGTGTTCCGCCAGGTCTCATGGAACGCCAGGTCTCACGGAAGTTGTGTTGGAGGCCGCCATGTGTTCCGCCAGGTCTCACGGAAGTTGTGTTGGAGGCCGCCATGTGTTCCGCCAGGTCTCACGGAAGTTGTGTTGGAGGCCGCTATGTGTTCCGCCAGGTCTCACGGAAGTTGTGTTGGACACCTAGAAATGCGTCTCTCTCCTGAGAATTTTTGTTGTTGCCTCAATAGTTTAGCATTATTTTCGCTCCAACGGATCTGGTCGTGAAAGAAAAATTTGGGTGGGAGGGGGGGGGGGTAGGGGGTGTTCTGTTCCGAGTTTGAAAATAAAGTGTCGAAAATAGGCCGAGAGATATTTAATAAGTGGGCACCAAGTAATGCGGTTATGCTATTGTTGAGAAATGTCGCGCCATTCTGGAAGTGCACTGTCTCAACAAAAGAGTGAGACCGGTTGGTCAGTAAATGTCTCAAGAGAACGGTAAGAGGGTAAGAGGGTCAGACTGGTCGGTCAGTAGCTGTCTCAACAGAAGGGTAGGAGGGTCACACTGGTCGGTCAGTAGCTGCCTCAACAGAAGGGTAAGAGGGTCAGACTGTTCGGTCAGTAGCTGTCTCAACAGAAGGGTAGGAGGGTCAGACTTGTCGGTCAGTAACTGTTAAGAAAAATAAGAATCACGCACGTATTCTTCAGCAGATTTCTACATTCGCCCCTACGATGCGATGAGCATCTTTGAAACTACCAGCGATACTTTTGTCTGCCGTTTGTCTAAGGACATCAGGTGCATTTACGTACCGATACGGGTCGGACAACGCATGACAGAACCAGATATGCAAGCCCAAAATATGATGTAATGTGGAGCTTTTTTTTTTTACTACCACGTCTAACGAAGAATCCCTATTCTTGAAAGGACTGTGTGGTTCTTGGACACAATCCACATCATGGAGGGCAACGCCAATCGCCAGAAAACTCCTTTCTTTGGTTTTGAACGACCGGATGTTTTGTCCAGAAACCGCTACACAGTTACACGTGAGACGGTATAGTGTGTCGTTTCAGCACAAAGTATTGGAGTAGCCCCCCCCCCCCTCCCCCCTGTTTCATTGAGGAGGAGGAAGGCAGTGCTCTTACCGTTACCCATGAATCGGATGTTTTGGTCAGAAAACGCTACACAGTTACACGTGAGGCGGTAGAGTGTGTCGTTTCAGCACAAAGGATTGGGGTAGCCCCCCCCCCCCTCCCCCCTGTTTCATTGAGGAGGAGGAAGGCAGTGCTCTTACCGTTACCCATGAACGCTACAGGGGCGTGGCCATCGAGCAATTTGTTCAGGATTTCAGAAGGTTCTGTCGTGCAAGGAACCTTCGCGTGAACAGAAAGTGGTATCAACGGGACCGGGCGACCAGCCATACCGCTCAGGAATGTATTGGAGCGTTGCAGAACAAAAAAACTTTCCTGGACGAATCATTTCACGGGGTACTGACTGACTTCCAATACCCGTCAAAATCCCCCCCCCCTTTACGCCACCTCGTACCCACATGTGGGGAAATATTAATAGAGGGTGACTGAGAAGATCCGCCAAGAACTGTGCCTGCTCCTTTTTCTCGGGAGTCTGCAGAGTTCACTGCTCAGCGATATGTTTGAAAATCTACGTGAACGATGTGAACCCTGTCCACAACCAGGCGGTGCACGGTATGGCTATGAGCATTGGCGTTACGCGTACCGTGGTGACCCAACACGCTAATGGTGTGCATGTTAATTTCTTTCAGTAGAAATACATTTGCAGATGACAGCGTGGAAATAGTGTGCGCCTGTTCTGCTCAGTACCTTTACCTTTGGTACGGACTGCACATGATCAGGAAAGTCTTTTTAATTGTTGTTTTTTTTTAAAAAAGGTATAATGGAGAGTCATTTTTTAAAAAAAATTATTGGGTGGGTCCATCAGGTGTAAGAATAAGGTAGGCTATTTTAGATGGGAGCTGTTACTGTTGTTAATTTTTTTTTTTTTTTTTTTTTTTTTTTTTTTTTTTTTTTTTTTTTTTTTGGTGGGGGTGTGGGAGGGAATCGGACATATCTGTGGAGTGAACTTTCTTTTTATTTAAATCATTGAATGGATTATTTGTCGGGAAACAGATACCACGTGCGAGAGAGGAAGTGGGTTTAATCCACTCCAATCTCTGTTATAAGTCAATTGAGTTAGTGGTAAGGTTTTGTTTGGGCCCTTGTTCCGCTGTCNATGTCCTATGTGTTGTCGTATGTCCAATGTGTGGTCGTATGTCCAATGTGTTGTATGTCCAATGTAGCTTAGTATGTCCTATGTGTGGTGGTATGGCCAATGTGTGGTCGTATGTCCAATGTGTGGTCGTATGTCTAATGTGTGGTCGTATGTCCAATGTGGTTTTGTTTGTCCTATGTGTGGTCGTATGTCCAATGTGTGGTCGTCTGTCCAATATGTGGTCGTATTTCAGATGTGAGGTCGTATGTCCTATGTGTGGTCGTATGTCTTATGTGTGGTCGTATGTCTTATGTGTGGTCGTATGTCCTATTTGTAGTCGCATGTACTATGTGTCGTCGTATGTCCTATGTTTCGTCGTATGTCCTATGTGTGGTCGTATGTCATATGTGTAGTCATATGTCCTATGTGTGGTTGCATGTCATAATCATGATAATGTAAACACTCTGGTCAATATCCAATGAACCTACTGAACACACACCACCCCCCCCCACACACCCCTGAGCCCCCCCACACACCCCTGAAGCGGTCCCTTGGGCTTAGTAGCAGCATGCAATCCAACAGATAAGACAGTGAGAATGAGAGAATACGGAAGAGAAGGAGGGAACAGTGGGTGTGTGGGGGGGGGTGGGGGTGGGGTGGGGGGTAGGAGTGGTTCAGTAAACTGAATTGGAAATGTTCTTGAAATGATGTGGCCGATAGAGAGGTGCACTGCACACTTGAGACCCATTGTCTTCGAAGTCTGACTGGTCCAGGGGTCAAGGTCATCACATTGAGGAAAGGAAATAAAAAAAATAAAAAAATAAAAAAAGAGAAGCCCACTTTTTTTTGGTAATGCCAGTTTGTCTGACGCCCCACACGGCAGTTAGAAATGATTGTGTTTTCAACGAGTGGAAGAAGTGTTCAGATAATGAAAAGCTGTCAATAAAAAGAGTGTTTTTTGTGTGCTTCGATTAGATATGCGTGTAATCAACACTTGGGTTTAACCCTTTGATTAGACATGCGTGTAATCAACACTTGGGTTTAACCCTTTGATTAGATATGCGTGTAATCAACACTTGGGTTTATCCCTTTGAAATCTTAGAACTGTTTGTATCTTATCTAAGCTTCAGAGTTTTAATAGCAATCGCTTTCTTATTTGGAGTGTTTTATATAAGTTGTCCAGTTATTTGAGCCCGTATCACAGGTAGGGCTGTTACAGGTAGGGATGTCACAGGCAGGGATGTCACAGGCAGGGATGTCACAGGCAGGCATGCCACAGGTAGGGATGTAGGGGTTAGGGCTGTCATAGGTAGAGATGTCACGGGTAGGGATGTCACGGGTAGGGATGTCACGGGTAGGGATGTCACGGGTAGGGATGTCACAGGTAGGAATGTCACGGGTAGGGATGTCACAGGTAGGGATGTCACGGGTAGGGATGTCGCAGGTAGGGATGTCAGAGATATGGCTATCAAGTGTTGGGCTTTCACAGGTTGGGATGTCACAGGTAGGGCTGTCACAGGTAGGGCTGTCACTGGTAGGGATGTCACAGGTAGGGATGTCACAGTTAGGGATGTCACACGTAGGGCTGCCACAGTTAGGGCTTTCACGAGTAAACCTGTCGCAGGTAGGGCTGTTACAGGTGGTACTTTTATAGGTAGGGCTGTCACGGGTAGGGCTGTCACAAGTTGGACTGTCACATGAGGGCTGTCACAGATAGGGCTGTAAAAAGGTGGGGTAAAACATCTTCCCGGGTACCCGTCGACTCATGCGACCGGGTATCACCTTGTACCCGAAAAACAAGACAAGTTTGTAGGGAGTCACTTTTATTCTTCTGATATATCTTCTACTAAAAGATCATCCCTATAACTGTCTACATTAATTTCAATAAAGTCTTCATCGATCTGTTCGACTGTCCCATCGTCTAAACTTTCTAGTCCATGTAAAATTAGTTGATGGTTGTCTCGCATTCGATCAACTTAGAAAGACATGTTGACCTTTGAACTCTCGTAACTTTTGAACGAAAGAAGATAGATCCATACGAATTTCCTTTTACAAACGGTAATAAATGTTAGCAGACGAATTTATTATAGATAAGTTGCTAGCCCCCCGCCCTTCCCAAATGCATATCATGCATCTGACATGCCACCGTCTGGCATAGTCGGCAGGCGTTAGTGGGAATTTGAGAGATTCGGAGCTGATCACAGGCACTGATGGCAGTGGATGGTCAAGCCGACGAAATTCTTAATAGAAATGTTATATATATATTTTTTTTTAAAAAAGTATTTAGAACTTTTTTTTTTTAAATCAGATACCGAAGTTAGCTCATTTTGAGACCAGGAAGTGGATCAAAATTAAGTTGCAAGATTTGACCCGCAGAATTCACTCAAGGGTCAGTGGCGGCCACTGGTGACCTCCTGATCACGAAGGGTTGTATTGTCATCGGCGATGGGGAACGTGTACACCAGTGGTTCTCAACCTGTGGGTCGCGATCCCTTGAGGGGGGGTGGGGGGTGTCGAACGAACCTTACAAAGGGGTCGCTGAAGACCATCGGAAAACACATTTATGAAGTAGCAATGAAAATATTTTATTGTTGGGGGTCACTGTATTAGAGGTTCGCGGCATTAGGATGGCTGAGAACCACTGGTGTACACAGTATGAGCTCAATCGGAGATCAGGAAGTGGGTCAAAATGGAGATGCGCGATTTGACCACGCACAAACTAACAAACGGATAGAGCAACCCTTAAACAAAAATCGTCTTAATCCTACAATGTATTATAAAGGACACGTGGATTTAGCTATGGACGGTAGCGGATTTTCCCCAGCAGACATAAAAATGCCCCCCCCCCCTGTTATTTTAATCTCAACATCTCTGCAGTAACGTGATCGATACAAACAGAGAAATGTGAAACTACCGTGGATCATCAGCTCTTAACAGCTGGGCCATAAACCAAATTTTCACGTTTAAGGTTACTGTTGTTGAAAGATTAAGAATTTTCGTTGGCAAGAGCTGAAGGGAAGCACTCGCCTCCCCCACTCGCCCCTCCCTCCCCATACCCCGCCCTTCCCTCCCCATACCCCTAAACCAGCCTCTAAGTTTTCTTCCACCAGTTATATTTGAACTGGTTATAATGTTTGAGTAATGCTGTAATGCAGGCCCGCACAACTCAAAATGTAAGGCGGGCCGTAATACTTTATGAAAAACATTGCGCGGGCCGAAAGAAAATAGGACAATAATGTTTGAGTAATGCTGTAATGCAGGCCCGCACAACTCAAAATGTAAGGCGGGCCGTAATACTTTATGAAAAACATTGCGCGGGCCGAAAGAAAATAGGACAAGGGGGGGGGGTGGGAGGAGGGGGGTAAAGCTATTAAGAAATTAATAGTGATAAAGAACGTGTCGCTACGTCGCGGGCCGCCAAGTGGGTGCTGGCGGGCCGCATGCGACCCGCGGGCCGTATGTTGTGCAGGCCTGCTGTTATGTTGTACCAACGAGTTTAATGCAAAGGTTTCCTTTCTCCAGAATCATTGTCTACTCCATTCCTTACGTCCTACTATAGCAAATGCGTGGCGTGGGGGGGGGGGTGTTCAGGACAGGCTTCATTGTTGTTCAGGTAATTTATTGGAAGGGGCGGAATTTGCTGTTATTTTGGAAAGGGGGGGGGGGATCGTTAAGGGGATGAGGTTAAGCTTAATAGAGTCTCGCATCTTTGAGATAGAGGGGAATGTTTCTTTCCATAATATTAAGTTTCGGGGCTTCCAGGACTTCGTGTGACAATTTGGGGGGATAACGGCGGGAAATCCTAATTGACCGGAAATTAAACGATCAGGGGTCCGTTAATAGATAGCTTTCCTGTGCCACCTATGGAGGTAGAAAAACGTATATAAGAGAGGAAAGAGCTGAGAGGGAAGAGTTGAGAGGGAAGAGTTGAAAGAGACCAGGAGACGACAGACAACCATTTGAACATAGGAATAGACGAGGCAAGATACGGAATAGAAACAGTCATAGCTATAGAGATACATATAGATCTATAGATGACAGTTAGTGGTCCCAACAGAAGAGCGTGACACTTGCTATTTCTATCACCTGGACACCTCGAGTCTCAGTTGTTTAGATTTCATCTCAAGTTTATGTTGTGCTTTTGTCTTTTCAACGCCTAGATGCTCAGAGTATAACTCACAGAACGGAGCGGCCCTGTACTAACCACTACTAAGTCAATACAGTTTGTGATTAGGTCGGGACCGGAGCCCTCCTCCGTAACAATCCAATCGTTCCGTGACACCTACGTCATACCTTCCGTCCTACGTCATACCTTCCGTCCTACGTCATACCGTCCTACGTCATACCGTCCTACGTCATACCGTCCTACGTCATACCGTCCTACGTCATACCGTCCTACGTCATACCGTCCTACGTCATACCATCCTACGTCATACCGTCCTTTCGAGGCAGTTACTACAAATAATTAAATAATCCTTTAAGTAAAATACCGGTATATTCCCTGAACAAAATATTCCCCATGTGCCTAATTTCTATCTGTGCCCTATTTTCTATACGTGCCCTATTTTCCATATGTGCCTATTTTCCATATGTGCCCTATTTTCTGTATGTGCCCATTTTCCATATGTGCCCTATTTTCTATATGTGCCTATTTTCTATATGTTTCTATTTTCGATATATGTTCTTTATGTTCCATAAAGTCAGTGTATCTCATCTCCCCCATTAATTCCGCAAAGACCTTTTCTCGTATATATTCTTGGCGTCTGGGGTTTCCTGCTTCCTTTTCCGGACACCCCCCCCCTCCCCAACTCCATGGGTTTTAAAGTACTGGGTGAAAAAATGGCTGTCATGCGTGACGCAGACCTGTTTACTCTTACGATTTTGGCGTACAATGTACGATTTTGAGGTGTATAGATTGTATACATTGTATGTTTTTTTTACTATGAATATACGGTAACGGTTTAAATGACATTGTGATGATATTGTACGATTTTAAGAGTTTGAAGGTAAACAGGTCTGGCGACGTGTGAACATGGGTATATTTAGGGGGAGGCGACTATTATATTAATCAATAAATAGCCACGGGTACGATATAGGACTCTCTGTGGGACGATTGTTTAAAGGCCGGCAGGTAGGGTCTAGGATAGGGGGGACAAAATGTCCCGTAACAACGGGATCGTCCCGTTTTTTCACGATCGTAACCGGTGTCCCGAAAAAGTCTCTCGGGACGCCTAAATGTCCCGTTTCTAAAACAAACCACACACATTTTCAAATCACGAAAACTTCCTAACTTATAAATAACTTCGAGTAATATTAAGCTGTGTAGCCAGAACAGCTCTCTGATGTTTTCAAGATACGCCAATATGTGTTTGGCGATCCCTGACCATAATGGGAATACTGAAAGAATATTTTGGCTCATGAACATTCAATGGACAGACGAAAGAAACAAGATGAGAGTCTTTCAGGGTCTCTACAGTTTCGAAATGGACTGTGCTATTTTTGACAACTTTATATTAGATAAGGAGGGGGTTTTAACAATGGCTGGGACAACAGCCAAATATGCTCCATTTAAATCCTAGACTAGAGAAATTAAATTTGTTGTGTTGTATTATGTTGCAAAATATGTATAAATAAATAAGTATTCACCGCGAAATTCTTGTTTTCGTTGATGACCTGCCTCAGAGTTTAAATTAGATTAAAAACGTGAAGGTAAATTTAAAAAGATTTCTAGGGCGCAAAATAGTTCAAATGAGCAGATTTCAATAAACAGTTTCCGGCGGAGGCCCCCGACCCCTCTTTATTTGGAGGGTAACCCCCCCCCCCCCACCAAACCCTCATTGGGTGTGTCCCGTTTTTTCCAGTTCATGATTTGGTCACCCTGGTCTAGGATTGTCTGTAGGCCTATTTAAAAAGATTTTTAGGGCGCAAAATAGTTCAAATGAGCAAATTTCAATAAACAGGTTCCCGCGGGGCCCCCCCCCCCCTTTTTTTTTGGAGGGTAACCCCCCCCCCCCCACCAAACCCTCATTGGGTGTGTCCCGTTTTTTCCAGTTCATGATTTGGTCACCCTGGTCTAGGATTGTCTGTAGGCCTATAGTTTAAAGACCGACAGTTAGCTCCTAGGACTATTTGTAGGCCCCATTGTTAAAGGCCGACAGAAATGATAGAAAATGAGAAGTTAATTCTTCTCTCTTCTTTTTTTTGTGTGTTAAGGCCGGGGATTTTTTCAAAATACCCGGACCCGGTGTAAAAAAAACAAACAACTGCACCCGGGTAAGCTCCAGTAATCCTTTAGCTAGTACACATTCCATGTGCAATCAACACCAGCGTGCCTTATGTTCCATAATTTAATTATCCCATAATATTTCCTCATGCATTCCGTTTACAATGCAACGCAAACATAACATTCAGTGTCTGGTTCGATTGTGGTTTACGTGTGCCATTGTTTTCATAGGTCAAGGACGTCTCAAATCAACCACGTGATAGTCACGTGAGGTCAGGTCTGAATAGGTGACAGCTAGTAGAAGTAACCAATAATTTAATGCCACAAACATTGCTTTAGACCTAAACAGGTTCGTGATTAAACGGCAATGTTTGCGAGGTAATCTTTCGGTAATGTTTGTGGGGTAATCTTTCGGTAATGTATGTGAGGTAATCTTTCGGTAATGTATGTGAGGTAATCTTTTGTTAATATTTGTGGGGTAATCTTTTGGTAATGTTTGTGGGGTAATCTTTTATCTAACAATATTTGGAGCTATTGATAATTTGAATCTCGCGCAAGGCAATGTTATCTCCCAAGACCCGGCGAGCTGTTGCGTGACAGTGAAACGAGCACAAAAAAATTAAGGGGTGGGGGGGGTGGGGGTGGTGGGATACTTATACCCCTGGTTCCCATCCCGTTTGTTAAAAAAAATTCGCGTCTGTTTACAGATGGAGACCATGAACCTTTGAACCTGCTTATAACATCACCTGTTTCTTTACTTAGCTCATACCTGTGTATGACATCACCTGTTCCTTTGTTGGCCCCTAACCTATTATGACATCAACTGTTTTCTGTAATGGTCCTATACGTGTTTGTGACCCAGTCCTATACCTGTTTGTGACACAGCCCTATACCTGTTTGTGACCCAGTCCTATACCTGTTTGTGACACAGCCCTATACCTGTTTGTGACACATCCCTATACCTGTTTGTTACACAGCCCTATATCTTTTTGTGACACAGCCCTATATCTGTTTGTGACACAGCCCTATACCTGTTTGTGACACAGCCCTATACCTATTTGTGACACAGCCCTATATTTGTTTGTGACACAGCTCTATACCTGTTTGTGACACAGCCCTATACCTGTTTGTGGCACAGCCCTATACCTGTTTGTGACACAGTCCCATACCTGTTTGTGACCCAGTCCCATACTGTTTGTGACACAGCCCTATACCTGTTTGTGTCACAGCCCTATACCTGGTTTCGGCACAGCCCCATACCTGTTTGTGACACTGTCCAATACCTGTTTTTGACAGTCCTATATCTGAATACAAAAAAAATCAAGTTTTGAAATATCTAATAAGAACGTAGGACTATTTTAACTGAGAATTGAAACACGTCAGATTGGGGTTCTCTCTTCATACACCATCCCCAACCCCACGCCCCCTCACTCAATAAAATACCAACTTTTCCCAAAGACAAAATAATTTAAAATGCAAATAGATTGTGGCGACCGAAAGTATTGGAAAAAACAAAAGTGTATTTCAAAAAGTTTTTTTTTTTTTTTTTGAATGCTATTGTGAGTGACCAGCAAACATCATGTGGTGTACAGTCAAGCCCTCGTCAACACCTCTTGTAAACAGCACCATTATTTAAAGGAAGGGCCCCTTACGTATAAAATACCAACTTTTCCCAAAGACAAAATAATTTAAAATGCAAATAGATTGTGGCGACCGAAAGTATTGGAAAAAACAAAAGTGTATTTCAAAAAGTTTTTTTTTTTTTTTTTTTGAATGCTATTGTGAGTGACCAGCAAACATCATGTGGTGTACAGTCAAGCCCTCGTCAACACCTCTTGTAAACAGCACCATTATTTAAAGGAAGGGCCCCTTAAGTAGGTCACCCTTAAGTAGGTCACTGGCGGGAGTTTCCTTAGGGTATTTCAAAGTGAAAATAGCCAGTGGGAAATTCACTTAGTCTACCTGTGTGTGTGTTTGTGTGTGTGTAATTTTATTGTCGCTTAAAGTAATGAGTGGTGATTGTCGTAAAATGGTGGGTGCGATCTCGCGAAAGGCCGATCCTTTACAGGATGTAGATAAGAGAATGACCATGCGTGATAACACGAGGATACTGTCGAGGTCTCTTTTAAGATTATCTTTAGGAAGTTGATTGTTGTTTTTTTTTTTCACGGGTTTCGCTGGCTACGTCTGCACTATCGTTGATGTCTGGAGGAATATTCATTTGTCATTGCTAATCGCGATGATTTAGGAATGTTAAAAATTGCATCGCTAAACATGTTTTAAAAAAAAAATACGTATTAAAATAAGGGTATAAAAATATATTAATTAATAAGTAATTATCATTAGAAGGTGAATCATCTTTTGTTTAACACATGTCGCAATAGGCATAGACGAATCAACGTTTAAAAAAACAAAACAAAAAAAACAAAAAAAAACAAGTTAGGTCAATTCTTGTATGATTCGATCAGTTCCAGCATGTGAGAGATGGAGTCCGGCAAACCAGCTCTCGTGTCACGGCTCCCCGGTCAGCCTGTGGTCATCTACGAGGCGAAGGGCGCCAAGAGGGCGCCGCCCACGGAGGCTGAGCTGCGGAGGCTGCTGCGCTACGGGGGCTACCTGCCGGTCCAGCACGACTGCGCCTGCTGCGGCAAGAGCTGGTTCAGCATGAGGTCGTGCACCCGCTGCTGGCGGGCCAAGTACTGCAACAGCTCCTGCCAGCAGTCGGACTGGGAGGTGCATCGGCGGATGTGCCGCGAGGACGCCACACGCAGCCAGTGTTTTAAAGGTGAGTCGTGGGAGTGGGTGACGCACGTTTGAAGAGCTGCACTCGAAATCATTCTTATAATTTTTTTAGAAGGATCTTTTTCACTTTATATAATAATAATTGTCATAATAATAATGACAAATAAATCATTTAAAAATTCACTAAGTAATTTTTATTTTTTTAAATTAAGTGTTGTTGTAAGATTTATATCAGGGGTCTCAAACTCGCGGCCCGTGGGCCGATTGAGGCCCACAAGATGATATTTTGCGGCCCGATACCTGACAGCAAAGTTTAGTGTTAATGCGGCCCACACGTTTTCCCCATTCTTAAATCTATAATGAGACACTCCGCGACGGTTTCAGTCGAATGTTACCGACTAGTCTAATTCTGATTTTTATTATTATGTTTGTATAGATTTTGACGTTGATTATAATGGTTAATAACCGTTTAAAAATCGGACTAAAAGTTTTTATATTATATCACTTTATGAGACAAACATGGCCCAAGTGTGGTTTTGAGAAAACACGCTTCGAATATTGTATATGCATACATCAAAAAATTTTAAAAGACAGTTAGTGGGTAATGCGCAATCACAATTGTGTAAATCGTAGCAATCTGACGCAATATCAAAGCATACCTATTGAAATTCCCGCTAGTGTTTACGAATGGCGTATGAGGGAAATTCCGAGCCTGTCAGCTTGGTCACTTTCAAAATAAGGTTAGTCAAAAAGGCCTTTTCTACGATTAAACAAAAATCAAAATTAATTCTCCTTACAATAACGCCTTCCTTCGCATCAATAATTCATAAATATTGCCTTTCCTGCCTTCTGTTATGAACACGTTTTAGTTTTAAAATCGCTTGTGGTAATCACCATATTTTTATTTTATGGTTTTTCGTCTTTGATTACCAGAAGCTCATTATTTTCCTAGCATATATTAGCTGAATACTTTTACTTTAGATTACCGGGAAATGTATTTTCTTGCTAAGGATATTATAATACCTTTCACAGTGATACGGCCTGGTCTACTTGTGGAGTTTAGGGATGACGCGATGCTCAATATGCATTTTTTAAATGTTTTGTGGGCCTAATTTTGTAATCACTTGTGTATGTGTGTATGTGTGTGTGTGTTTCTGTGTGTGTGTGTGGAATACTTGATGCGGCCCAGTCTCACTCAGACTTTACCTCCTGCGGCCCCCGGATAATTTGAGTTTGGGAACCTCTGGTTTATATCATACCTTTTAAGAAGAAGAAGAAAAAAAATAATACAAAAGCCAAAGGAGATTGGGAGAAAATATACGATGCGGATGGTTGCAAAGGGAAACCACAAGTAAATCCAGAATAATGTCCCCTAGCGCAGCGGTTTCCCAAACTTGTAAGTTTGGTGGACCGCTCGAAAAGTTTCAAAAACGCACCAGGGACCTGTGGCATATTTATTAATTCTATTTTCTTTTTTTTATTTGAGCATAAATATTCATACTGATGCGGTCCGGCAACGTAAGGCTCGCTGACAAGGGCCGGTCCACCGACCACCATTTGGGGAACGTTGTCCTAGTGGACACCGACCACTTGTTCACTATCAGATCACCTGATAATTTTTTGATCAGTTGGAGAAAATTCTTTGACCGCTGGCATTATTTCTCTATAAAAATCGCTTTGTCTTTTAATCTATCTGATCATGCTTAACTATCAATTAATTGTTGAGTTTTTTTTTTTGTCCAATGCTTTTATGAAAAAAGTAGCTACGTAATCGGTTTCATTTAATAATAATTAACTAGACAATCTATTAATATGTATCTGCACAATCCGTTATTTATAATGCGTATGTACATAATCCCGTTTCTATTTTGTAATATGTCAATAAATAATCCGATTGGCATAATGATGATATAACTGCGTAATTCATTGTATATCATAATTTTGTATGTTATTTTTCTACAAGTATCAGTTTCAAAATACACAATTGAAACATGAATAAATTCTTTTAAACGTCTTTTAACATATTCCGGCTAACTTAATCAAATATTTAACCACATAATCGGTGATAAAAATATGTTAGTATTAATAAAAAAAGAATTTTCCTTCTTAAATATTTTCGACCCCATTACAAACCCATCTATACAGGAGGCCGAATATTAGAACTTGAGATTCTACCAACCATAGAGACATTGAACCAGACACAGATCAACGAGGACGCCTTGTTTCTCGACCTGGACAAGTGCCCCAAACACGGGCACAACAACCATTCAGCCTTTCTAGGAGTTAGCCAGTTCAAGAGTGGCCATCTGCCGGCCACAATCAGATACGACGAGGTCCTAAACTACATCCTGGCGCAGTCGAAAACCACGGTGTGATACTCGTACTCATTGCTATTTAATTAATGTATTGGCTTATTTGTAGGATCCTAAGGGGACTGGGGACAGAGTAAATTAATTTATGGCAATGAATATTTTAACACAAAATAATGTAATTATGTAACTGCTTAGGCAGAAATAACTCACATCGTTTTCAGTCAAATAAAGCTGTTTTGTGATGGAATCCCTAGATTCAGTCCAGGGTAATTTTTGAATTAGAATAGAATTAATTGTGATAGAAATGTATATAGCTGGCAGAGGACAGTGTATTCAAGTATATGACTAGGTCTAACGTTATATATGTTATATCTGATTTTATACATTATTTCAGGTCCGAGTCTTGGTAAAATGGACCAGTACCAACAGGCCGGAAGGCGACGCGTGTGCCAGATTTCGCGGTACCCGACAGGCCAGAACAGCTTCCGGAACGTACGTCCTTGACAATTACAACGACTTCCGCCAGAGAAAATGCCCCGTTGAAAACTGCCACCGGTCGCGAGATCTCGGTGCCTCCCACGACATCTTCGAAGGGGATCTCAAAATATTCACCAACAAACACGTCATTTATGACGACGACGAGCTGCGTCAAACGGTTGTGGATTTCTTCTACGATTCCGGTGACAGGTTCGGTGTATTCCGTGAGTACGGCATCAAGTTGTTTTACACCAAGCCCTCGTCCGACGAGACGTTTCTCAGAGTGACGGTGCACGACGCGCACCTCCTGCTCCAGCTAAAACAGCTCGATTTGGACAGGGCCGTTGCGTTTAAGAAGCTGACGCAGCCCATGCTCAGGGCCATGTCGGCGTTCGCCATCGTCATCTCACACCCTCACGGCTTGCCCAAACGGATCAGCGTCGGGCGAGTTGTGAGAGTCACCGAAGAGAATCTGTCGGGCGAGACGCGGGCCAACGCTAAAGTAGCCGGGGATTTGGAAAAAAAGTGGTTCGAGACTAAGAATGAAGCGGATTACGCGGCGTTCATGGAAGCACTCGGGAGGCTTAATTTACCGGTTTATAAAGTCTGGTACGACACCGCCACGTGCCAAGGAAGTTCGGGGGCGCCCGTGCTGTTTGGGGCCAGGCAGACAGCCGGGGTGTGGGGGCCCTACATCGCGAACCACATGGCGTACGACATCGATGAGAAGTTGAATTATTTTAAAGTCGTCATGCTGGGTAACAAAGCCTTTACTAATCAGTTGTGATGGGAAACAACGGGCACGCCGGTTAATGAAAGTTCACAGGTTCAAAGGTACACGAATCGGATTGGACGAGCTCTAGCCTCAGCCGTCATGCTGGATACTGGACAGATGTATGTCTGACACCTCGTTTATGAGTAGAGTGGTGGACGTCATAGAAGCTCAGTCGTATAGATAGCCATACTCACAAATGGATCGACAGAAATGACGGTACGCATTTTGGCCCACATGGATGGTCTGGTAGAATGCCGTCTGGCCCACAATGATGGTCTAGTAGAATACAGTCTGGCCCACAAGAATGGTCTGGTAGAATGCAGTCAGGCCCACAAGGGTGGTCTGATAGAATGCAGTTTGGCCCACATGAATGGTCTTGTAGAATGCAGTTTGGCGCACAAGGACAGTCTGGCAGAATGCAGTCAGATAGAAAAAAAGCCCTTTATGGATCGGTCACGAGGGAAAGAAACGCAACCTTAGATAGGATTTTACGTCGATTTTGGATTTGACCTTAGATTCTGTGTAGGTTGCCAACAAGTGTTTTCTCTGCAGTGGCTATTTATCCTTTAGGAGCAGCGTTTGATGGGCTCAGAAATATCAATAGTCATAAAGTATCCACTGAGTACGAACGTATCCACTGAGTAGGAAAGTATCCACTGAGTAGGAAAGTATCCACTGAGTAGGAAAGTATCCACTGATTAGGGAAGTATCCACTGATTAGGGAAGTATCCACTGAGTAGGGAAGTATCCACTGAGTAGGAAAGTATCCACTGAGTAGGGAAGTATCCACTGAGTAGGAAAGTATCCACTGAGTAGAAAGTATCCGCTGAGTAGGAAAATGTTCACTGAGTAGGAAAATATCCACTGAGTAGGAAAGTATCCACTGAGTAGGAAAGTATCCACTGAGTAGGAAAGTATCCACTGAGTAGGAAAGTATCCACTGAGTAGGAAAGTATCCACTGAGTAGGAAAGTATCCACTGAGTAGGAAAGTATCCACTGATTAGGGAAGTATCCACTGAGTAGGAAAGTATCCACTGATTAGGGAAGTATCCACTGATTAGGAAAGTATCCACTGAGTAGGGAAGTATCCACTGAGTAGGAAAGTATCCACTGAGTAGAAAGTATCCGCTGAGTAGGAAAGTATCCACTGAGTAGGAAAATGTTCACTGAGTAGGAAAGTATCCACTGAGTAGGGAAGTATCCACTGAGTAGGAAAGTATCCACTGAGTAGAAAGTATCCACTGAGTAGGAAAATGTTCACTGAGTAGGAAAGTATCCACTGAGTAGGAAAGTATCCACTGAGTAGGAAAGTATCCACTGAGTAGGAAAGTATCTACTGTTTAAAGAGATTCAGAAATGATATCCACAGAATAGTCGAGATGTCTCCACAGAATAGTCGAGATGTCTCCACAGAATAGTCGAGATGTCTCCACAGAGTAAGCAATGCTTACTATTGTCAAACAAACCAAATCAAACAATGAAACATTCTCATCTGGCATCATTGTACATTTACAGATTAAAAGGAATTTCAAAATAAAAAAATATTCCGACTTATTGTATAATTGCTTCCCCCCCCCCCCCCCCACGCATCCACTCAACAGTGCATATATAGTTCATCGTGCTATGGGAGTAATGGGACAAAACCACTTATCGAAGTCCAGACACTGTCAGGGGCCGGATGAGTGTCCCTCAAGACACTGTCGGGCGCCGGATGAGTGTTCCTCAAGACACTGTCTGGGGCCTGACTATAATTTGGAGAAAAAAAATATGAACGGATTCGATGCACACTGCACATATCTCAAATTTATCCACACTACACATCACATATACATATCTCAATTCTATGCACACTGAAAATATCTCAATTCTATGCACACTGTACATATCTCCGTTCTATGCACTCTGCAGATATCTCAATTCTATGCACACTGTACATATCTCAGTTCTATGCACTCTGCAGATATCTGAATTCTATGCACACTGTACATATCTCAGTTCTATGCACTCTGCAGATATCTCAATTCTATGCACACTGTACATATCTCAGTTCTATGCACTCTGCAGATATCTCAATTCTATGCACACTGTACCGTCGTGGAAGGTGCGATGTAAACACTGAGGGAGACTTTGGTGAATGTTAATGAGGTAAAACATATTAGAACAGACTTCTCAAGAGTTGTCATTGATGCAGGCATCTCACCTCCGATCTTTGGAGTTGAACTTGGCAATCTGGCGTCTTGTGGTTTTGTTCTTGGCCCTTAAGTATCATTTATTTCGGCCAAATTTGAGGGGGGAAAATATCCACTGCAATAATAACCAACTGAGCTGATGTTCAGAGGCGTGGCTAGGGTAAGTACCACCCGGGGCGGGCCAAGCTTTTTGACGCCCCCCCCCTTTCCACGAAAAAAAAATGCAGTTGGTCGATTATGACACCCCTCATTATACGAGAGGGGGTTGGTGTGCAGACCGCAGCCCTTCCTACGGCATTGCTCATGTTACCCATTAGATGTATAATAAATTTTTAAGTACTGAAGAGAAGTCAGTTTGAGTTGAACTGATTACTCTGTCAGTGTCATAGCTGTACAAACTTAGTTGGAGAGAAATCACGTGAGCGATCGGCAAGTCTAGAGTTAAGTATAGCTGTGTACCTACATGATGTATTGGGACTGAACCCACATTACGTTTAGGACTGTGGTTAATTTATTCAGCAAGAGACCCCACTCTCCTTTGTCTACATTTGGGTTATCAAACCATCCGGTGTGTATGTGGGGTGGGGGGGGGGGATTAGCACAATTTCAACGGATCATATGTCGATACATACGTACATATGGTTTTTGTGAATAGACGTTGTTGTTGTTTTTATTTTTCAGTAACTAAACGGGAACTCACACTAGAGTTATAAAAGTAGAGAATATTCTACATTTGGGTTATCAAACCATCCGGTGTGTATGTGGGGTGGGGGGGGGGGATTAGCACAATTTCAACGGATCATATGTCGATACATACGTACATATTGTTTTTGTGAATAGACGTTGTTGTTGTTTTTATTTTTCAGTAACTAAACGGGAACTCACACTAGAGTTATAAAAGTAGAGAATAAATTAATTAGACCTACATCTTTCAGAGATGTTTACTCTCTAACTATTGGCGAGCATTATGTCAGGGGGGTCTAAAAGGAATGAGCATGAAGAGGACAACACAAAATGTTTTAAAAGTCGGTTTGAAGCAAGACCCCAAATATTCAGGAATGGAGAAACGAGTACACTTTATTTAAAAAAAATAAAACGTTCGCCGTTTCGTGTGGGGCAAAGCTATCCAGAAAGCTAGTTACTAACAGCAGTACGATTGCAGGATAGCCTCCGCCCAAGAAAATCTACAGAAAATATCTATTCCTGAATTTGATTAGCTTCTTTCCTGTATGTTATGAAGTATTAAGTAGATCTAAGTGTAAAGTCTGTCAGCAACTGTGCTTTAACATTAAACTAATTAATGGCTCTCAACTACAGTTGATCTTTGGGGAAATTCAGTGACCAGATAAGTCAATTGATTTTTCTCATCGGCGAACCCCTGTTAAATAAATTTAAAAAATAATTTAAAAAACAAATTAAATAATGTCCGGGAATTCCCTATGCATCCGCCATTATATCACTAGAAACGTCGAATTTCCCTGAAATTGTTGCGGCCAGATTTTTGTTCCTTTTATATCAGGGGTTGCCAAAGTGGTCAGTACCAAATTAACAACCCTTGTGGTCGGATTATCCTCTCGTGAGGTTGATGAGAGGTACGGCAAATGCTAATATTAGGCGATCGCTGAAAAATTAGTCTAATTATTTGTTTATAACTTTTATTTATTTTTGAAATGTATCAATATTTTTTTTGGTCGTTGAAAATGTAATACACGAAAACGAGCAGAATCAAATTTAAAACGTGTCAAGAAATATTTTTTGGTGTGATATGAATATGCCGAATACAAATAATTATTTTTATATATATGTATGCAACTGTATCACTTTTAATTTTATCATTAGCCACTTAATACACTCTGTACAGATGATGTTATATTTAGACATTACTGCAATGCAACAGGACAAAACTTGAACATTGAAATATGTTGAAATTGTCTTTAGATTGGATGAAAGGGGAGACTTATGTAGTGTACGTGTATAAAGCTAATATACATGTATAAAGCGTACAACCCAGTAAGTAATGGGAGAAGGAGTAGACATGGCATTTCATCGCCCTAATTTTGGTGTCCATAAAAAGATTGGACAGGTAATCGAACACTTGACAAAATTGGAGCCAATATGAATGAATAAAAATAGTTCACTGAAATCCAGTTTCATAAAACGACAGACATATTTTATGCTTGAAACATAATATTATTTAACTTAAAGTAGGCCTACATGTGTCGGTAAAAATGAATAGACCGAATGGCCTAATCCGGACCACTGAGTCCACCGCCTCATTTTGTACGACCCACGGGCTAACAATGAATTTTATGTTTTGAAATTTTGTAAATTTCAAAGCACGCGTCATAGTGTAACTGTGTGTTGATGCTGTTATGGCATTCTATTCACACATCACTCTCTCAACACAGCCGTAGCGCCATACCGTTCAAATTCGGCAGTTCTTATTTCTTAATTTACCTGTATCAAACCACCACCCCACCCACGCCCCACCCCAAAAAAACACCAATACCGGATGTGATCGTCCTGTTGACATGTCACCTAGTTGAAACACTCCCCCCTCCCCCTCCCCCCCCCCCAATGCCCTTATTTAAACAAACATGTGTGTTTACTTGTAATTAGGGGTCTAGTTGAATCCAGGTCCAGTGTATTGACGGGCGGTGTGGGCTATTATTTAACAACATGACAACTCGCGATTTGTGGCTGAGAAGCTGAGCCATGACCCACTAGAGTACAAGTAGGTCGCGGCTGAGCTCTCCGGCTGGCACCAACCTTTACCTTCTGAGAAACTATGCAACTATGAATGCGTATGAGATCAGAGCGTGTCAACCTCCCCCCCCCCCCTTTTTCTGTTTTTTTGTTTTGTTTTTTTGTTTTTTTTTTTTTTTGTCCGCTAATCACGAAAAGGACCAAACATACAGAATACACATCAAGCATAAAAGTAGGCCGCCTTAAGGTGAACCGGAAAATGGACGTCTATTTTTTTTTTAAATAATGACATACAGCTAGAACAGTAAAATTTAGAAGATAAAATTAAGACTAATTTATTACATGAAGCAAATAAGTAAATTTTAATGGAATTTGTTAAATTTAAAATTAAATAATACAAATTTAGATCATTGTCATTACTAATTTAAAGGACAACATCGGCTGTTCTGTTTGTATAATGATTATAATCACTTTTACTCCGTATCCCCTGAAATACACCACATGTTGGGAAACACCCCTCTAAGTCTGTTCTGAAAAATCTTGTTTACTTTTTAAGTTGCTCACTACCATTCAATAACTTTTCCGGGAGCTTACTGCTAGTAATAACTACAGATAGTAAGTACATAAATAGTACAGATGACGTCATGGGTTTTCCCGATAATTCGATAATGGGAAATCACTCATCATTTTTTCCCAAAAATTTGTAATTCTCTAATGGACTTATTTTATTTTCCGAAAATAATGGATGTTGATTTCGTAAGTCGTAAGTATGTGAATGTCTATATCATCTAATACTTATAGTACCGGTATTTAGGACATGAATATGAAAACCTGAAAAGGTGTTAAGATTATGGTGATTATTTTTAATGGTAATCCCTTATTAATATTAAAGTAAAGTTAAAGCGATTACCGGATTACCGTCATTGACTAAAATTTAATTTAAAGACTAAAACTAAATCTAGTAACAGTAAAGTCACTAAAACTAATGACTTCCACTTCCACTTTAATGAAGTGGAAAAGTAATAATTATTAACTAGTAATATTATTAATAATATTGACATATTCAAGTATCATAATATTGTTTCATATATATTGAGATGACAGCGTTAGCTTGAAGTTTGAAGCAATGAAAAATTTTAACTTAACTTTTAATATTTAAGTATTTTAAAATATTGACCATAATGATATTTTAACATTAATTATTTATAACTTGGTAGTGGAAAACCTGAATTTATCACGCAAAAACAGATGTCGACAAATAAACAAACAACATACGTTTTGACATACATTTTAAATCATAAAGTAGAAAGATAAACTTTGTTAATTTAATTTTAGTTCTAGTTCGCGGCACCAAAAGAGGCTTTGATAATATTTTAATTTTTTTATTATTGATGAAAATAATGGGGTTCCGAGAAAAGGTGGGGGGGGGGGGTAAATCAATCTTGTTCCTGGACTCCAAACACACTAGCTGCACCCTTGGATCCCCCTGAACCCAACAACTAAGTCAAAGTCAAGTGATAACTAAGAATGAGACAATGTTAATTTTTTTATTTTTTTTTTATTGAAAAAAAAAATGGGGTTCCGAAAAAAGGGGGGGGGGGGGGGGGTAAATCAATCTTGTTCCTGGACTCCAAACACACTAGCTGCACCCTTGGATCCCCCTGAACCCAACAACTAAGTCAAAGTCAAGTGATAACTAAGAATGAGACAATGTTAATGTTGGTGGTGCTACACTTACTCTTAGAATAGTTAAAGTTAAAGGTTATTACTATCATTATCATGTCTTTAATTTATTAAATACTTTTAAACACATTCAAACTGTAAGAAATATTTGTAAATGGTCATAAATTATCTTCTTATATAATTTGAATTTTATTTTCTTCAGATAATTACAGTTACAACTGTTACTGACATAGGTTACACTCAATTAAACCACTTGTAAAATTGCTAGAATGACACCTTCAAATCAACATAGTGTACTGTTTCATTTAATGGATCAACCAGCTCCTCTTAAACCAGACTTAAAATGTGAGGCAGACAGATTTCTACCCGTGGAACATGATTGTGCTTTCTGTGGCAAGACTTCTTTTAATATGAAGGCTTGCACCAGATGCTGGTGGGCCAAATATTGTGGCCAAACATGTCAGCAAAATCATTGGAACCACCATAAAAGAGAATGCAGAGCAGATGCCCAGCGTAATTCATTTTATAAAGGTAAGACTTGAAACTTGAAGTAAAATAAACTTTAATCTACTTTTATTTTACTCAATTTTAATTAAAACCAAACTTCTCTAACACACCTCCCAAGTATTAAAAAGAAATGTGGCAGTTTTATTTTAGGATTAGTGTTAAGTTATTATGAGACTATATAATATTATTATAACTCCAATTGTATAAGTAACTTCTAGATTA
This sequence comes from Lymnaea stagnalis, assembly GCA_964033795.1. Classification (NCBI taxonomy): domain Eukaryota; kingdom Metazoa; phylum Mollusca; class Gastropoda; family Lymnaeidae; genus Lymnaea; species Lymnaea stagnalis. The sequence continues at coordinate 60,281 of CAXITT010000584.1, read as the reverse complement.
GATGAATTTAATAGTAATAGCAACATTAAAAAAATCATTTCTTTACATAAAATTATTTCCCCAAACTTTTAAGATAACCAGTTGATTACTTGCATAGCTAATTGAAACAAAAAAATGGCACTATTAATGCCATCATCAGGAGGTCGCATTGTTGAGATGGCCATGCTGCCTAGTGATGACCACCTGGATCCATCAGTAGATGAAAATGCACTGTCGCCCGGCACTGATTCTTTTGAAGCCTATATAAATGAAGATGCCATTTTCTTAGACCTGGACAAGTGTCCTAAGAATGGCTACAATGACCACGCAGACTTTATCGCAGTGAAGGAGTTTTCCATAAAAAATCTGCCTGCAGAAATCAGATTGGCTTGTGTGGCAGATTACATTTTAGCTGAGTCAAAAACAACTGTAAGTTTTTTTAATGTACCATATTTTCCGGCGTATAAGACGACTTTTTAACCCATGAAAATCTTTTCAAAAGTAGGGGGTCGTCTTATATGCCGGGTGTCGTCTTATGAGCTGGTGTACACCCCAAACCCTAGATTTTAACAGTAAAAGTAGGGGGGTCATCTTATATGCCCAGTCGAGTTATACGCCGAAAAATACAGTATTTTACGGTGCAATTAGTTCCATTAAAAGCTATTTAGTAACTTGGCATGATCTCTGTTTGAAGGCTCCCATTTAAGGTGTATCTAATTAGTGTGTAGGCTTTCATGTCTTAGGACTCACTCGTTTTTTTAGTTCTGGGGGGAAAGGGGGGGGGGGGGCTTTAAAGTATCTAGTGAAAGATATATCATTGCACATAAATATATAAAAATTATCTAATTCGCCTCATTTGATGAATTCTTCCCTTGGTTAAGTGTGCTTGTTATGCTAATAGCTAACAAACAGAATCTCATTTAATTGTATTTAAAAAGAAAAGTGAAAGAATTCAGCCACAGATTTTTCATGATAAATCTAGATCAGATTATGACAACAGTTAGATGCAGTGGCCAGTGGCTTAGCGCAGATTTCGTGTGTCCTGGAAAGTTTTGAACACTCATTCCACTGACCGGTCACCTCACTGTCCCTTCCACCACTCTAATATTAAACCCCTAAGCAAATGTTTTGTATTTTAAGAACATTTGAATGTATTTAAATAATTATTAAAAAATGTTTAAACTTCTTAAGTTTGCTTAATTTTTTAATAAAATTTTTCACATCTTAAAAATGATTTACCTAGAATGACCACCCCTCTGGCACTCATGCATGATATATCACTGTATAAATGTACTCAATAAACTGATATTTTGTTTCATTATCAAGTAAAGTCTTATATGTTATTAGTCTCCATGTAAAGAATTTGTGTTACTTGTGTCTATCAGGTACGTGTGCTGGTAAAATGGACAAGTAAAAACCGACCTGACCAGGATTCATGTGCCAGGTTCAGGGGAACAAGGAATACAAGAACTGCCTCTGGTAAATATGTCCTTGACAACCCACATGACATCCAAACTAAAGACTGCCCGATCCCACTTTGCCATCGCAAACGCGACCTGGGACCTAATCATAAAATATATGAAGGAGATTTGAAGATATTCACCAACAAACATGTACTTTACGATGAAGATGAACTAAACAGGACAGTGGTGGATTTCTTCTACGACAGCCATGACAGGAAAGGTGTTGCCAGGGAGTATGCGACCAAACTTTTTTACACTAAACCTTCTTCGGACAAGACTTTCCTGAAAGTCACCATCCACGACGCAGATCTGCTTCAGAAGCTGGAACAGATAGACACAAACAAATGTCAGTGTTTCCAGAAACTTCCCCCCAGCGTGCTTCGGAGAATGTCTGCATTTGCTATAGTGATCTCCCACCCGCACGGCCTGCCCAAGAAAGTCAGCATCGGCCGGGTGGTCAAAGTGACGGAGGAGAACCTCACGGACGAGACCATTGCAAATGCGAAGTCGGCCGCTGATCTGGAGAGGATATGGTTTGTGTCTCGTCGTGAGGAAGATTACAGAAATTTCATGGCAGGGCTGGGTAAGTTTAATCTGCCTGTGTACAAGGTCTGGTATGACACACCCACATGTCAGGGCAGTTCCGGGGCACCGGTGATTTTCGGTGCCAGGCAGTGCAATGGCATCTGGGGCCCATACATGGCCTTCCATTCAGCCTATGATGTGGATTCCAAGCTCAACTATTTTAAAGTGGTCAGGTTTATGGATTAAGTTGGGTGAGATTATGTATTAGGAAATTATTTAGGGAAATATAAATATGATAATAAGCCTGAGTAACAATCAAAACAATTAAACCTAAATATGCGATTGGTTAAGTACTGGAATGAAAGGGGAGGTTGTTGTTGTTTGTCAGTCGAAGTCGACTAGGACCATCGAGTCACCCAGTTAGGGGGAGGTTGGGTTACGGTGAGCTGGTAGGTGGCTTGCTAGACCGATCCGTGCTCGGAATAATCTCTGGCACCGCGGGCATGGGATAGTTGCTTCAGACGTTGACCTAATGTTGCTCTTTCGGACAAGCCTGGGTATCTCAGCTGTTGTTATCCTATTAGCTTCATGGGATTTAGCCCCCTTCTTGACAGCTGCTCTCCATCCATCTCGCTCTGTCCTGGGCTGTCTGCACCCATTGAGTAGGGTTTATGCTGAAGGCCTTTAGTGCCACTTTCAGTGAATCTTTGTAACGCTTTTTTTTGACCTCCTTGGGAGGTACTATAGATTGCAATGGTGAACTTCATGAATTTAATCATCTAAAAGCTGTACCGGTAAATAAATTAGGGAGGTTTGTAAACAAATTGTTTATGTTATCACTAGGTCATAATTTATGTCAACCAGGAGGATCACTAGATTGTCCACTGACAGTCATTTACCTTAAAATGATTATATTATAATATAATGTAAATGACCGATAAAAATCAATATGATTTATATTAATAAGAAACTTCATCAGTCATTTACATTTTAATTTTACTTATACAATTTTATAAGTAAATTTACCAGTCATTTACATTGAATGTTGACTTATATTATATTTATAAGTAACTTCATTACATTAAATATTGAATTATACTATTTTTATAAATAACTTTACCATATTAAATGTTGAATTATACTAATAGTAACTTAACCAGTCATGTACAATGTACTTTAATTTGTATTTAAAAATGGCAGTCAGTCATTTACATTAAATTTTGACTTATTTTATATTTATAAGTAACTTAAACAGTCATTTACATCATATTTTTGACTTATATTTATAAGTAACTTCACCAGTCATTTACATCATATTTTTGACTTATATTTATAAGTAACTTCACCAGTCATTTACATTTACAAAGCAACCACTTGATATTAGAGGCGCTTTGTTTCCTATCCACAATATCTGACTTGAATAGATCTTCTTATGATATGTGTGTACATTGTTTCTATCCACAACAGCTGACTTGAATAGATCTTCTTATGATATGTGTATACATTGTTCCTATCCACATCTGACTTGAATAGATCTTCATATGATATGTACATTGTTCCTATCCACAACATGTGACTTGAATAGATATATAATATGATATGTTTGTACACGTTCCTTACATTTTAGGTAAATGTTGCAGCGCTTTGGTCGGAGTACCAAGACGTATTGGTTTTATTTATAAAACATCTGACTCCTTATTTCTCATTTGATTGATTATTCAAATGATTGTGAACTAGTTGTGAAGCCTTGTAAAGTATTTTAGACTACTCTACCACTAGCAAAACAAAAAAAAAGTTAGCTCTGAGAACTGTCCTCAAGTCATAATATACCTGAATTCCTATCTGAATAGACAATGACTTGGGCTGTTACAGATTGTCCGGAAAGAATAATCTCATCACTAGATCTGAACCACCGAAGTTTCTTATTTTTACACTCAAACGTTGACCTTATTTATTGTTTGTTCTGAGTTTGACAGGAAGTTTGATGTATTTTAAAGACAGTTTTCAAATTATATGTGCCTATATTTAAATTTTTATTGATTAAACTATTTATCTAACACTAATAAAGCTATTGTACTTGTTCAATCCTGAAAATTGAATGCCTGAAAATTGACTGAGAGTTTGACAAATCTGAATCATTAAGTTACATGTTTAATCATTTACTCTTTATTTTAAGGTTGCACCACCAATTGATCTGTAGACTTTTCTTAATACCTACTGTGGCTTGATGAGACTTAGCCAGCTTGTTTGAATTTTTACTTTTATTTTATCCTAACCATTATGAATGTTGGTGGTAATATATTTATGAAGCCACTGAAGGCTGATAAGTCTCATGTGGGTTATGCTCATAACTATATACTATTACAGGTACTCCTCAAAACCCCAAAAAATGGTAGGTCTATAATTGGTATGGATCATGAGATATACAGTTAATTGGACTACCGGTATATGCTTAAAGATACACCCCTCTTTCATAAGCCAGTATTAAAGTGATTCTGTTTTGAAGGCTTTTCCTTTCAACTTTCAAGAAATCGGTTTGTTTGGATTATCTGTGATTTATATATGGGTCGGGGAGAAAAACAACCAGAGAGATTATGGTACATGAAATATTTCTATTAATTGCATTTGCGACATCCCTCCAGATGAGCTGAGAAAAAAAATACAAACAAAATATATTTTTTTTTTAAAGATTAAAAAATGTATGAGTCAAAATATAACAAAATCATAAAATTTATATAGTAATTAACACACACACAATTCCTCTGGATTGCCATAAATAAACATTTGAAGCTAAAGTATATTAAAATACTTTTTAATGAAAAGAAACTATTTATACAAATTATCATATAAATGTACATACCTATAAATAAACACATGAATCACTATAATTTATAATAGGTGCTATATCACAAGCCTACTGCTTTAAAAACATGGAGAATTTATGAGATCAAATTGAACAAAATGTTTACTGCTGCTATAAATACACCATTACCAAACCAAGCCCATGCTGTTTACGTGGTGTTGATCTGGATTTGAAATTGCTTTTTAAGTTTTTGTCTTGTTTTTCCTGATTTTTATTTTCGTATGGTCAAAATCATGCACATGTTTTTTTGAATCTCATACTTTGTGGGGAGGGAACTCTCAGTTATATTAAACATGATTTATCTTTTCATTAAAAAAAAATAAATAAATATGTTAGCGATCAGTGGAGTTTTTTTTCTTTTTTCTTCTATTATTTAGAATAAACAAATTTTGAAGCTTTAGTCCAAAATTTGTATGGGAACATATGAAGTTGAACACTGAATTAACAATATTTAAATTATTAAAGAGTGAACGTGGAGCCCAAAATAGACCAATTAAAAGAAAGCTAGACAGCTAATTATTTTTATTTTGCATCCGTGGAATTCTTTTTTTTTTAAAATAATAATAAGTTTAGTATTTTCCTCCCATGTTCAATTTACCCTTATTCTGTAATGTGATTTATCATTGTAAAAAAAAAAATGATGTAATCATAATGTTATTGCAGTGCATTAAGATTTTATTAACCCTTTGAACATTAAATTATTTGATTTTAAAAATGTGTTTGGGTTATTAATTGTATTTGATCAACTAGCCAATATGATGTTTTTAACTTGATTTTTTGGGGGGGTCTTTTTTCTTTGAGTTATATTCTGAAACAAATTTCTCATCAACAACCGGTCTTCTGTATATTGGCTGTCTCATCCAAGCTAGCACCAGCATTCAACACACATAAAATAACAAAGGATGTGACGTCATCACAACATCTCTGAGTTGGCCGTCTCTACGGGCAATAACATCGCAGCAAGTCCTCCCAGGGCACCCAGTAAGGCAAATGAAGATATAGATAGGTAGACAGACTGTTGAATTAACACCTGGGGGGACACGAACAATTAGGCATCTATACATATATAACACAAATTTAAAATGCAGTGTACAGTAGTAAATAAAGACACAATAAATAACAATAGTTATGAATGAGGGGTGTTTGAAATGTATTTTAAGACAAATTTCGCAACAGCCATTTTGAAATCAAATTCATTGACAACTCCAACAACATACCTGAGGTTTAAAAGGTGTCATCATTATACCAGCCCTTGTAACACTACTACACCAACAACATGACATTGACAATGACATACCTGAGCTAAAACGGTGTCATCATAATACCAGCCCTTGTGACCCTACTACACCAACAACATGACATTGACAATGACATACCTGAGCTAAAACGGTGTCATCATAATACCAGCCCTTGTGACCCTACTACACCAGCAACATGACATTGACCATGACATACCTGAGCTAAGAACGGTGTCATCATTATACCAGCCCGTGTGACACTACTACACCAACCTAAGGCTGCGGCTCGTATTGATGTAGGAAACACCTGCAAAAGTTCAGAGATATAAGGCGTGCATAGGAAGTGTAGAAGCTGTTTTATTATGAAACCACTTGGATGACACAAAGTACATCTTAAATGTACAGCTACATTGACACATCCCAGATACACTGTCACATCATTGACACATCCCAGATACACTGTCACATCATTGACACATCCCAGATACACTGTCACGTCACTGACACATACCAGATACACTGTCACATCACTGACACATCCAACATACAATCTAACATCCCACATGTACCGTCACATCACACATACAGTCACATCACATATATACTGACACATCCCGCGTACATTGTCAAATTGCACATAATCCAACATACATGGTCACATCACACATACACTGAGACATCCCACATACACATCACAAATACACTGACAAATACAACAATATGCTGACACATCCAACATATACTGTTGCATCACATATACACTGTCACATCAAACACACACTGTCACATCCCACATACATGGACACATCACAAATACACTGAAAAATTCAACATACACTGACACATCCAACATACACTCACATCCAACATACACTCACATCCAACATACACTGACATATCCCACATACACTTACATCCAACATACACTGACTCATCCCACATACACAGACACATCACGCATATACATCAAACATAGTATATTGACACATCCAACATACAATGTCACATCCCACTTTAAACCAATACCGGTACTCCCACACCCCACCTTCACCGACACATAATTCATAAGCATGACAAGTTCACCAAACGTACAAACTCGATGTACACACACTGACCTCTGCAGTGTACACAGAGTTCCCTTGGGCGGCGCCATCCCCTAGCGCCCTGGCTACAAACAGAAGACCCACCAGAACGCTTCTGTAAAGGCAAGTTACATCAAGGACAAGTATGATGATTATTATTATATTATTATTATATTATATTATTATTATTATTGTTATTATTATTATTATTATCATTATTATTATTATTATTATATTTATTATTATTATTATTATTATTATTATATTATTATTATATTATTATTATTATTATTATTATTATTATTATTATTATTATTATTATTATTATTATTATTATTATTATTATTATTATTATTATTATTATTATTATTATTATTATTATTATTATTATTATTATTATTATTATTATTATTATTATTATTATTATTATTATTATTATTATTATTATTATTATTATTATTATTATTATTACAGTGGTCTATATAGCGCGGTACCCCGATCTAGGGCTGGGCTCACCGCGCTGCACATAAAATAAAATATTAGCAAAAATAAAAATGACATTTAAGAAAAGTACATACATTTTTTTTAATTAAAAAAAAACAGCTGTATAAAAAAAATGAAATATATACTTACCCCGCCCGCCTCAGAACTACTTACATGTCAAGCCATGGACGGCACCCATTACAAGAGAATTAAATGAAAGCACCAAATTTAGATACAAATATGAAACGTTGACTGGTGTGGATCATATCTTATACGAAACTGCACTGCTGTGTTACACCAACTCAGTTTTTAAATATAGTTTTTTAAAATTTTTTTTTTATGATTCCCTATTTTTTGGCATCCCATTTCAAATGTCCATGTGGTAACTTATTTTGACATAATATTTGGTCAGTCGAGGAAGTTAGATTAACTAGTTATAGCTGGCCCCACATTGGCGATAGCAATGCGTGAATTTCCCATCTACTAATACTAAAGTTACTTGACAAAACATGAACTCAAATAACGCGCATTTATTTTAAGAATTCACATTTTGGCTACACTGCCTACACCTCTTCCCCCTCGATACGTCACTGCACACTTTTTATTTCACGCCCATGAAATATATGAATATTCTGATGTCCCATCCACTCTTAAACCGAATATTTATTACAACGTATTTAAATTGAGACGATTTCATTTTCCGAAAAGAAAATATTACGCACCAAACGCAGTTGGGTTATTTAAAAAAAAATTCATATAGTCATATAGCGTAGTCAACGGGAATTATAGTTTTGCGCTATCCGGAAATGGAAGCAGTCACACCACGAACACAACATATTTAATAGATAGCTCATCATTGAAATTGGATATTTTAGCGTAGGACAACTCTAAATGTAGTTTTAGCCAATTTTGGTTATAGTTCGTGGTATTCACTCTAATTATTTTAAAATGGAAGATTCTAAAGGTAGGCCTATACGTGTAATGTTTCTATGAGGGAATCCAATTAAAATATTACCACTTAAATGTTGACTGACCTCGGGGCACAGATGTTACAGAGTAGCATGACTGCTGTGTAGCTGAAGTACAATAAAGCCAAAAGTTTCTTTCTTCCAAGTCTTGCTAGTAGAAACATGGACAGCAGAATACCTGGACACAGGTAGAAACATGGGGACTTGTTGAAACATTGACACTGACAAGAAGAAACATGGGTATTGGTAGCAACATCGACACTAGTGGAAACATGGACACAAGTAGCAACATGGACACTTGTGGAAACATGGGCACAAGTAGGAACATGGACACTAGTGGAAACATGGACACAAGTAGGAACATGGATATTAGTGGAAACATGGACACAAGTAGGAACATGGACACTAGTGGAAACATGGACACAAGTAGGAACATGGACACTAGTGGAAACATGGACACAATTGGAACATGCACACTAGTGGAAACATGGACACAAGTAGGAACATGGACACTAGTGGAAACATGGACACAAGTAGGAACATGGACACTAGTGGAAACATAGGAACTTGTGGAAACATGGACACTGACAAGTAGAAACATGGGCATGAAAAGAAACAGTAACAAGGACACTAGTGGAAACATGGACACAATTAGAAACATCAACTCTTGTGGAATCATGGACACCAGAAGAAAAATGGATACTAGATGAAACATGGACAACGGGGGAAACAGGGACACAATCAGAAAGATGGAGTCTTGTGGAATCATTGACACCTGAAGAAACATGGACACTAGATGAAACATGGAAAACGGTATACCTGGAAATGATATGTTTCGTTGTTGTTTTTTTGTTGTTGTTTTTTAGATTTAAGTGTGATGTTAAACTGATGTTGCGATCTCCGATTGTATAAAGATTCTAATACTTCTTAGCACAGTGTTCAATAGTAATACTGTTGTGATGCAACACGGTGTGTCAAAGTCACATCAATAGTAATACTGTTGTGATGCAACACGGTGTGTCAAAGTCACATCAATAGTAATACTGTTGTGATGCAACACGGTGTGTCAAAGTCACATCAATAGTAATACTGTTGTGATGCAACGCGGTGTGTCAAAGTCACATCAATAGTAATACTGTTGTGATGCAATACGGTGTGTCAAAGTCACATCAATAGTAATACTGTTGTGATGTAACACGGTGTGTCAAAGTCACATCAATAGTAACACTGTTGTGATGCAGCACGGTGTGTCAAAGTCACATCACTAGTAATACTGTTGTGATGTAACACGGTGTGTCAAAGTCACATCACTAGTAATACTGTTGTAATGCAACACGGTGTGTCAAAGTCACATCACTAGTAATACTGTTGTGATGCAACGCGGTGTGTCAAAGTCACATCAATACTAATACTGTTGTGTTGCAACACGGTGTGTCAAAGTCACATCAATAGTAGAGATCGACTGAAAGTGATTTTCTGATTTCGGCCGAAGCCGAAAATAGGCCGAAAGTTTAAAATGACTTTCGGCCGAAACCGAAAAAAGGCCGAAAGTTTAAAAATGACTTTCGGCCGAAACCGAAAAAAGGCCGAAAGTTAAAAATGAATTTTGGCCGAAAGCCAAGCCAAAACCGAAGCCGAAACCGAAAATGAAATATTAAGATATTTTGAAATTCGTTCCCGCATACATTCTGCTTACATCGAAAATGATGTGTGGAAAGTATAAATATTTACATTCTTTTTATAAAAATTAGATAATCGTAAATATCAATAAATAAACATCTAATTTAGGGGTCTCAAACTCGGGGCCAGCGAGCCATTTGTGACCCGCAAGACGATATTTTGCGGCCCGCTACATGACAGAAAAGTTTAGTGTAAATGCGCCGGCCCGTTTCCCCCATTCTCATATCTATAACGTGACTCTCCACGACGGTTTCAGTTGATCTCACCGACTAATCTAATTCTGATTTTTTTTTTAATGACTCTATATATTTTTGTATGCCAGGTCTCTGGCAACAGTGAGTAGTTCTTGAGATCCCTTAATTATTTCATTGTTATTTATAAAGGTTGACCAGATTGTAACAGTTGTAATCGCTTTTTTGTGGATTATTTGATGCGGCCCACTCTTATTCAGACACTACCTCCTGCGCCCCCCCCCCCCTAATTTGAGTTTGATACCCTTGATCTAATGAATACTTTGGATTTTACCATTTTAATATAAAACTAATTTAAATTGCTTTACAATTTTTTTTAAATTTGTATGGTAGGAGAAAATTTGGCAGAAATTGGGGGATGGGGGAGGAGGGGAAATTAATGCAAAATATTATTTTTTTGAAACCGGGTCTCTAAAAAATGTGGTTCTAAAAGATCACTTAATTTGTTCTTAAAGATCGCTTAGTTTGTTGTTAAAGATCGTTTAGTTTGTTGTTAAAGACCGTTTAGTTTGTTCTTAAAGATCGCTTAGTTTGTTGTTAAAGATCGCTTAGTTTGTTGTTAAAGATCGCTTAGTTTGTTGAGAAAGATCGTTTAGTTTGTTGAGAAAGATCGTTTAGTTTGTTGGTAAAGATCTTTTAGTTTTTTGTAAAGATCGTCCAGTTTTTGTTAATGATCTCTTTATTTTTTTCTTAAAGATTGGTTAGTTTGTTCATAAGGATCGCCTGGTTTGTTGTTAAAGATCGTTTAGTTTGTTCTTCAAGATCGCATTAGTTTGTTGTTAAAGATCGTCTAGTTTTTGTTAATGATAGCTTTATTTGTTCTTCAAGATCGCATTAGTTTTTAGTTAAAGATCGTCTAGTTTTTGTTAATGATAGCTTTATTTGTTCTTAAAGACGGTTTAGTTTGTTCATAAAGATCGCTTAGTTTGTTGTAAATTCGCTTAGTTTTTTCATAAAGATTGCTTAGTTTGCTCTTAAAGATAATTTATTTTGTTCCTTAAGATCAATTAGTTTGTTCTTACAGATCTTTTAGTTTGTTCCTAACGAACATTTAGTCTTCTGTTAAAGATCGCTTAGTTTATTCTTATAAATCATTAAAGATCATTTGTTTTGTTCTTAAAGATCATTTAGTTCGGTCTTAAAAATCGTTTAGTTTGTTATTAAAGATCGCTTAGATTGTTCTTAAAGATCGCTTAGTTTGTTTTAAAGATCGTTTAGTTTGTTTTTAAATGTCGCTTAGTTTGTTGTTAAATATCATTTAGTTTGTTCTCAAAGATCGCTTAATTTGTTCTTAAATGTCGCTTAGTTTGTTGTTAAATATCGCTTTTGCTTAGTATTAAATGACCGAAAATGGCCGGATGGCCGAAAGTCTAAGTCAATTTCGGCCGAAACCGAAGAAAAACCGAAAGTTAACTTTTCTCTTTCGGTCGAAACCGAAATTAAGCCGAAAGTTAACTTTCCAGTTTCGGCCGAAACCGAAAATTGGCCGAAAGTGATAAAATGGCCACTTTCGGCGCCGAAACCGAAGCCGAAGCCGAAATTCGGTCGGCCTCTAATCAATAGTTAATACTGTTGTGATGCAACGCGGTGTGTCGAAGTCACATAGTTTTCAAACCTGTGCAATGGCCACAACGGATCTTTAAAACATAATCCCCAAAGCCATAATCAAGGGCTTCTTACACGGTTTGATCAAATAATCATAATCCTTTATAACCATTGCTTAATTATCCATTTGTAATCACAATCATGGTCAGTACTTATCTTCAATCTTCCCCGTTTGTAATAACGTAAAAAAAGTATGGTTACAAAGCAGTCCATTTGTTTCAATTCGAGAGAAGATCGCAGACCGCAAAGAACAATGGTTGTACAATGACGCAGACCGGTGGAACACTGCAGCGCGTACCTGGAACTTCACTGAGTGTTGTGATCAGGAAATCAACATAGTCTGACTTGGACAGAGTCTTACAGTAGACATCGCAGCTGTCCGTAGGCTTGTTGGACTCGCTGTCGTAACCTGGGGATATGACATGGGGGGTGGGATGGGTGGAGAGAATCTGTAATGGAGCTTGTTAAACAGGTTATAAAATGTAGGATTTAATTTTCTTGCATTAAACTTATGGCCGAGTAAACCAGGGACGCTTAACTTTGGGTTCGTGGGTATGCTTGGTAGATAATATGAAAGGGACTGTTAGCTTACCAGCATTCCAAAGGGCTATAGGCCTCACGGGACCTAATATAGACTGAGAGTAAATACTTAAGATTTTAAGGGATCTAAAAAATTAGAGAAAAAAAGGACAGAAAGCTGTCTAAGCAAAACGAAAATGACAATAAAAATATAATGAAATCACCATGGCAACCGTCGTCCTGTTCGAATAGACTGGTAGTGAGTATGGCTGATCCATAATAAGCCATGTTTCCGCTGAGCCTAAACAAAACAAAACACAAAAAAAAATTTAAAAAGCAATCGAGGATTAATAATTCATGGTGGTCCGCTTAAAAATCAAGTAGGTCAAGGTTATTTTACATCAACGATAGGAGTCGGTAAAGATAAGGCTTTGGGATGGCATACGCCGTGGATATTGACAAATGTTGACTACCAATTTACGATAGTATATAATAATTATACAGTAGTAATAGCACGCAGTGCAGAAGACTTATGTTGTCATCACCCTCCATACTTTCCTGTGAATCCGCCCCCCCCCCCAGAATCGTGCCTGCTCTGGTGGCACCCTGCTCTCGTGGCACCCTGATCTGGTGGCACCCTGATCCATATGCACATGATATTGAAAGTATGTTAAAAAATTCCAGAAAAAAAAAGTCATAATATAGAAATAGCCACAACGATTAGCGTGTTGCGTAACATATATACTATAAACATTACCCCATGATGGTAACCATCACTGTTGTCCTCCTACGTCCTGGCAAAAATAAGTCCTTCCATTGGGTCCCATCTTTTTTCTAGATGCCAAAAAATAGTAAATGAAATCTTTAATAATGGGAAACCTCATCTCATGATGACATCATTTTCTAATTACTCTATTTAGTAACTAGGTTATACCATTCGTAAATCGTACACGTAGCCCGGTGTAAGACTTCAACGAATGGCAGTATATTTACTATAATGAAATGACTGTTAGGACTATACAAGCGCAAACCCCTGGTTTATGTACGACTCGGCGCTTGGTTCTACGCCCAGCTCGAACACCATAAAGTTTAATCGCTAATCTAATACCGGTGTAGTGGTTTAGTCTATCTGAGACGTCAATGGATTTCAGTTTGTGTCACTAGAATGATATAAATTATAGCCATTTGTTGTGATCGCGAGCACGCGTGGGTCTATAAAAGACATGCATGGCTCTTGGTCATATGTTTAACTATAATGGCAATATCATTGTTAAAGGGTTGCATTCAATGAGCTCGACAATTTAATTAATTTAAAATTCTACTTAACATGATCAGTCCTGAACAGGAATCACCCAATACAACCACATAATAAAATGTACTCTATAAATTAAAGGATGTAACCTATCTCTGGGGCACTCAGAGGGCATGTTACATAAACACCATTAAGCTGCACCTTGCCACACCAACTCTAACCCTAACCCTAACCATTATGATACTTAAAACGGAAATTTCAAGCCAATAGTTTTATTTAATAACCAATCGATTCCTTCTTCCGTCGCCATCATGCGGTTTTAGTTAAAAGTGCAACAACACTATGCTGTAGCAATGAGTAAATGCTTAGACCCTTTTCAAGTTGCAACTATTGGCACATTTTAGGTACGTTAGTAATGTCCTTATAGGTCAAGGTTTTAATTCTGCACAGATCCGTGTGTGGGGGGGGGGGGAGTAACATTAATTAAAATAACTAAACGCAGAATAGCAGCTGGCTTAGCAACAGTTACCAATTCCTCTTTACAACTTTTTTATCAGTTGGTCTGAGCCACAACTTATCTGTTGGTCTGAACCACAGCTTATCTGTTGGTCTGAGCCATATTTTATGGGTTGATGTGAGCCGTACCTTATCTTTAGGTCTGAGCCATATGTTACCTGTTGATGTGAGCCATATGTTATCTGTTGATGTGAGCCATCAGTTATCTGTTGATGTGAGCCGTATGTTATCTGTTGATGTGAGCCGTACCTTATCTTTTGGATCCAACAGGGTTCCTTCCGGTAGCTTGCTCCCATTTTCTCGGGCAATCTTTTCTAGGACCGCCATGGCTTGAGAACGCTGCCCGTGAACCAGGTGATATCTTGGACTCTCTGGGAGCAGCTGGTCAAACAAAAAGTGGGGAGTGGGGGGAGAGACAACAAAGAGGAGTTTTATAATGTCTTAAATCTCAAGAGTGGTTTGACTTCGTCTAGAATTTTATGAAGTGACTAAAATAATACTTTTTTTAAAAAAAATGTAATTGAACTCACTCTACCCCTTTTAAACCATCAGATTATTATTTAATTTACCATCCACTAAACTTCTTTCAGACCACATTCAAATTCCAAACTTAAGGTTGTTTCAACAATAGAGGTGAAATACAAGTTTGATAACATTTGTTT
Organism: Lymnaea stagnalis; assembly: GCA_964033795.1. NCBI lineage: Eukaryota > Metazoa > Mollusca > Gastropoda > Lymnaeidae > Lymnaea > Lymnaea stagnalis. The sequence goes on along the minus strand of CAXITT010000584.1, from coordinate 45,195 downwards.
TTTTCACTTTGAGGTTTATATAAGATAGGTGATCGTCACCCATGCTGCCCCATTTTACCTACCCCTTCCCCCCCCCCCCACACACAAACACACTTCTTTCTGTCTTTTTTTGTTGTTGTCATCATCAAAAGAGCTCTCACTTTAAATGTTAAAGAAAATGCCAGCAACGGAAGTGACGAGATGCCGAGAAGCCATCTCCACCCCAAGGTATCCATGACGACCAATGCAAGGGCTGCCTCCAGACACGAGCCAACCGCCCACATAATCTGTCAGAATATAACAAAAGCAAAAACAGCAACACAATCAGTCACAAATGAAAGATTAATATACAAAAAACGAGAGGGGAGTGCTAACAGCAGATACTTACAGCAATGGCAAACATACAGGGTCCCCTGAATTTGGTGGGCAAAAACTCAGAGTAATACGTCATTCTGAAGAGTGTTATAATGTGTCATTGTTAGCGTTATATAAGTCATTGTAAGTGTTATATATGCAATTGTTACGATTGTATGTGCCATTGTTAATATTATATACACTAGATATAGTCCGCCAAACATTGGCCACTAAAGTTGGTAGGCCCTAAAGCTACTTGACAAAAAATGGGCTCAAGTAAAGCACCTTTAAGAATCCCAATTTTTGCTACACCCCTTCCCCCCATGATACGTCACTGCATACTTTTTTTCAGGCCAATGAACTATATTAAATATTATGATGTCCCAACCACTTTTAAACCGATTATGTTTACACCATATTTAAATTGAGACGATTTCATTTTCTGAATGGAGAATATTACGCACCAAACGCAGTTGCGTTATATTAAAAAAAAATATAATTTAGCGTAGTTATCGGAAATTATATTTTGCGCGCTATTTAACTCACTATTGAACCATACTTTCTTTGAAACATATAGAATTATTTGTAATATAATCTCAATACCTAATTTGCTGAATAGGAAGCATTCAATTAGGAAGCAGTCCACGACTCGCACCAGAAGCGTAATATATATATATAAGAGATGCCATTGTTACGATTGTATGTGCCATTGTTATTATTATATATGTCATTGTTACGATTGTATGTGCCATTGCTAGCATGTTATTAGCCAATTTTAGGATTGTATGTTTCCTTGTTAGCATTATATCTGCCATGGTTAGAATCGTATGAGTGCCATTGTTATTATATAAGCCGTTGTTACAATAATATATTCCATTTCTTACGATTGTAGAAATGATTCAATAAGACGATCGTTTACACTGAATGTCAATAAATATCATGGCGCCTAAATCTCAAGAACAAATTAAATAACCAAGAAAAAAAAAGATGAGAGGTTGCCTCACGCCTGCGGTGTTGCCCCCAGGCCACATCCCACGACGAAACGGGTAGCAAGGATCCACCAATAGTTGGGGGACAGCGAGCTCAGGATCCCAAAGTAGCCAGTGAACGAGGCAAACAGCAGGAGAACCTGGATGTTGAGCATAGAAAGTCGAGGTAGAGTAGCCGACGTTTGTGACGTCAGAGATGGTCTCTGACTTTGTTACCCCTCACTTACAGAATACCCATAAATCATTACCACCCCACCCCCACCCCCACACACACACCATCACCAATTTTAAAAAAAGTTACATTAAAAAATAAATAAATAAAATAATACAATGGAATACGTTGTAGATTGCAAGGGAATCAATATTGTAAATTGTTTTACATGGAATTGGTTTCCTATAAATTGTTTAAACGACCCAGGAAGACTACTGCCATCGAAAAAAAAAATGAAAAAAAAAAAAAAATATGTATTTCAAAATTAAGAAAAACTGACACTAGGAATAAACGACAGCAACACACACACACAAACACACACAAACATACACAAACAGACACAATTACATGGAATTGGTTTCCTATAAATTGTTTAAACGACCCAGGAAGACTACTGCCAACAAAAAAAAAAATGAAAAAAAAAAAAAAATATGTATTTCAAAATTAAGAAAAACTGACACTAGGAATAAACGACAGCAACACACACACACAAACACACACAAACATACACAAACAGACACAAACGCACACAAACACACACAATAGCCAGGTAAAAATAGGTCTCAAGTATTCTTGTCTAGTATTTCATCCCTTTAAAAAAAGGAGAGAAAAAAATTGTTTATCATGACTGGTAAGTTAGAAAACGAAATAATGATTTTTTTCAGAGAGTTTTCGGATATTTAAAGGTTATCAAATTTCAGTTTATTAACAACTGACCTACCGGCTTGCGTCCATACTTGTCTGAGAGGATACCCCAGAAATTGGATGTCAGTCCCATGCCAAAAAACACTGACTAAAACAGAGTTAATACCATCAATTATTAGTTGAGCTTAACCTGTGCAATACTTCGATTCATTTTAATGACGTGTCCAATACTTATTTTAATTTAAACATGAACCGGCCATTCTGACGGGCATATTTTCTTGTAGCAACATTTTGTTACGATCGCTTCTTTAATTATAACATACCTATAATGCTATGTAAAATTTCATATAAACATATATCATAGACGTTTACAATTAGTTTGTAAGGTATATAATTGAGCTGCCTAACGTAATATACATGATAGTATATTATATACAATCACCTTTGATATTAAAAAAATAAAAAAATAAATAACTATACCCATGAACATACCGCTGTCAAAATTGCTTCTTGCAGTCCGCTGAGTTTCCATGTACACTTTAAAACAGGGGCCAGGATGGACAGTAACATCATCTCCATGGCGTCAGCCATCTTGGAGAGCAGGTCATCAGTTCAAAGAAGTAGAGATGGAAGTTTTAGTTAACCATAATCTCATTGACATTTGTTCACATAGCGAACAAGATACTAACATTTTACTTTAGTGATCAAACAACGGCTGTGTAAGGGGGGAGTGATCATTCGGCTTCTGAACATCAACACGATCTAATTATGGTGGAGTTAGGGAGGCACCATGAATGCTGCACAGGGATTTAATGTAAGTCACCATAATTTGTGTCAAGTGCGTGGCATTTTGAATTGAATATCACTATAATTTTTGACAAGTGTGTGCCTTTGAAATTGGATATCACTATAATTTTTTGTCGAGTGCGTGCCTTTATAGTCGTAAGATTGGGCCGTATAACACATGGAGTTTAAAGTTTAGAAGACAACATGTATTTAAGATAGATAAAACCCTTCTACTTCAAAATAAATATACTGTAAGACAGAGGTTCCAAAACTTATCGACTCACAGTGACCCTATACTGCATTATGGTTTTTCCCCAATGTCAAGTTCTAACAAGGGCACCACAAAACGGCATTTTTTTCTTGATTTTTTCCCCCACTTCGCGGCAACTCAGGGAGGAAACCGCGGCTCCCCACGGATGATGCCGCGGAACACAGTTTTAGAACCTCAGGTCTCAGCTATAAAATTGTGTCTTAACATGATTATGTGAAATGGGAACTTCACCTACGTAGCACAGCCCGGCTAAAACTGATATCTTTACTTGAAACCGCCCGAACCCAAGCTGATCAATGGCTGCCTGCATCGTGTACTCGATTTCTGGAAGAGACGTGGCTGTTACATTGGTGGCTGAGATTAGTTAATAGGCGCCTGAAATTTAAAAACTTACCTTATTTGCCATAGAATTAGCCACAGAACTGGCCACTAAGCTGGCAAATAATTTTTTTTTAAAAATCAAAGACGAACATTTTATTCTGAAATTGGACTTTATTCTATCTGGGTCAAATTGAGAAAATAAAATGAATGAACCTGTAATCTTCAAAAACACATTGCCGAGACCTTAGACATGAGACCTTAGGCATAAAACCTTAGGCATGACACCTTAGGCATTAGATCTTAGGAACTAGACCTTTATGCATTATGCCTTGTCTTCAAGAAAAGTTATGAAAAGTGAAGACATTTTACAATCTCAGGAATCTTATCGGTGGTCTTTAGGATTTGTTGCTTATAAGTGAGAGCAAACTAAGGAGTTTAATCATTGATTCTTAGTTCTGAAACAATTTAAATAATTTTAGAAGTCTGACAAATGAGATTTTAGCAGCAGACCATATCCCAGTTATATATAGTCCATAACTAGCGCAACTGATAGGTGGTCGTTCGCAAATTACGTCACGCTAAAAATGACCTTTAAGACCCTGTCACAAAGTGTCACAAATTCTCCCCCCTTCCCCCCCCCCCATGTCACGTCACACCTAAAAAATCAAAATATACATAAAATCTGCATAACTAAGCTAAGATTTATTTTATTCTTTAAAATTATCTTATAATAGATTAAGATGTAGTATTATTAGAAAACTGTGACGCGAAACAAGCCGAATGTAAAATGGCCACAACTGTTTTTTAGACATTTTTCGATATGCGCAGAAGGTGTGCACAACTGAGGTTCACGGTACCTATAATACCTGAGGCAATTTCAACCTCAAATTAATGTTTTTAAAATTAATGGAAAAAAGATTTTTCAAAGTTATAAATTTTAGATTACAATTTTTTTTTTTTTAATCGTGACGTCAAGTCCCCAAAAACCTTCACCAAACCCACACGAGCGTGACATAATTTTCGAACGACCCCTAATTGACATTAAGAGTTATGGGGTTGTGTCTTCTTTAGGAGAGTACGTCACGTCTTTGGGAGAGTACGTCATAATTTATAACCAATTTATTGTCTGCACTAATCACTTTAGTTTACTTTTGAAAAGAAACATAAAAAATACTGGCAGCGGTGGGATTTGAACCCACGCCTCCGAAGAGACTGGTGCCTTAAACCAGCGCCTTAGACCGCTCGGCCACGCTACCTGATATACAGTGCTATTTATCGAACTGTCAAGATTTGTTCGTCGAATTTGTGGGTAACGTACTTTTGGGTTCATAAAATTAGATGTTCGCAATTAAATCTGTCCTAAAATTTGCATAATTGATAGGTGGATGAGTCCCACTTTGTGAATGCGCAATAGATTATGTAATATTTTGGTTATGATATTCAATATTTATGTATATTTTTAGATTTTACAGTAATTTACACTAAAATTCATTCAACTAACAAATTTTTTTACAAATCTTGACTTTCTTTCACTACTATCAAATCAACACTTGAACTTTCAATTCACTGCAGTTTCTGGATTCTTGATAAATTCGTTCACTTTCAGTTCAAGACTCAAACTCAAAGAATCAAGTAATCGATCAGAAGTTTAATTTTAATATAAAAATGCCAATGTGTGGCTTCGCTATGCCATGCTAGGCTAGGGAGGGTTAATGGGTTGAGCTAATGATTAAATGATCATTACTAATATCACCAAAAAAAAAATATTTATATATCATCTTTTGGGCATTTCTCCATTTTGATGTGTTTCGGAAAACAAATGTGGAGGCTATTTATTGTAAAATTGATTTCTAAGCATTTTAATAACCCAATTAGTCGATAGCTGCCAATAAAAATAGTATAAATGTTAATATAAAATCTCATTCATTGATTAGGCCAACTTGTGCAATCTTTTTTTTTTTTTTTTTGTTTTGGTTTAAATTCAATGACAATGGTGTGGTTATTTAAATGCAGCAGAAGACGAGAAATGTCCAAACCTGTTGAGTTGTCCCCTTTGAGTCTCTGATGCTGAAAAGTCTGGTAACCATTGCGACTGAAGCTGTCGTGCAATACAACGTTTGGTGACGTCATATTTGTTTGTCTGTGGTCAAATTGGCCTGCCACTGCCACGCACGATGGAGAACTGAATGGTGACACAGATATCGGGAAGTGTAAAATATTATTAACTTAACTACTAGGAGACATAATGGGTTTATTTTAAAATGTTTTTTTGGGGGGGGGGGGGGG
>CAXITT010000584.1:15359-28783 GCA_964033795.1 Lymnaea stagnalis | reverse complement strand
TTTTGTTTATTTAAATACATAAAAATTCCATTCAAAAGTAACTTTTGTTTATGTAAATTTATATATTCCTATTTACATTTTAGATAATGGAACAATATGTTTTAAGACAAATAAATGTTTTGAATTGCAACATAAAATTCGTGTTTTAAATTTAGTATATTCATTGTTAATAATTAATGTTTCTGTTATAACGTCTATTATCATTCAATAGTTATACTTTTTTTTTTAATTCAGCCCATTCTTCAACTTAATGCCTTTTCAAGGGAAACTATCGCTTTCGTTTTAGTGACACTTTATCAGGTATACTAGAGGCACATTTGAGTAATATTTTTTCTGATTTTGTTAGTTAATATAAATTTATAAAAAACATAAAATAGTGAAAACGTTTTAAGTCATAAAACTTAAAGTGTTTTATTGATTCTTATCAATTATTTGCTTTTTCTTATACTGTGCATTTCTCAATTAATAGAAAATATATTTTTAAAAAAAAGGTTGAGGGGTCGCGCTCCCCTGCCAAGCGTCTGGTGAGCTGGGGCCCACCTGCCCCGTGCCCGGCGACCGGTCGCGCCCCCCTGCCAAGCGTGCGTCTGGTGAGCCTGAGCTGGGGCCCACCTGCCCGGCGACCGGTCGCGCTCCCCTACCAAGCGTCTGGTGAGCTTGAGCTGGGGCCCACCTGCCCCGTGCCCGGCGACCGGTCGTGCTCCCCTGCCAAGTCCGGCGACCGGTCGCGCTCCCCTGCCAAGCGTCTGGTGAGCCTGAGCTGGGGCCCACCTGCCCCGTGCCTGGCAACCGGTCGCGCTCCCCTGCCAAGACTATCTCCTTACAGCTATTTGCATTGGTTGATTTGTTTAGGAAAAGTTTATAATTTCTTATGCTCAATAGTGCATTGTCGGTGCTGTTGAACACATTATTATAACATTTTGAATTGTGCAGACCTGGTCTAGATTGTCTAGTCATTCAATTTTTAGTAGTGGCAAAAGAATTTTGCACACATTTTTAAGAAAAAAAATCTTTTGAAAATAGTAAGAATTCATAAATGTCTTATTTTGTAAACTTTTTAAATTTGAAATTACGCCTGCAATTCAAGAAAGGGATATAACATTGTAGAATTAAAAACGATACAATATTATCAAGGGTTTGCCGCCTTTAATTTATCAGTCGATATTTTGCTAACGTATGTAGTACTTGTTAAGGTGTTTGTAGTGTAAGTGTTAAGTTCTTGTAACTGTCGCATAGGAAGTGAAGAGGGTGCCTCCGCCACCCCCGGACGTCACTTATAATGGGGTGAATGACTTTACCTTGTAGCCACTTTTAAAAGTAAATGTTCTGTATTGGTTAGAAATATGTCCATTATAAACCTATCTTCTAAAACACCATATTGCTCTAACTCTAATACTATAGGTTTGGTATGTACAGAGTCGGCTCAAACTCTGACACTATAGATTTGTTATGTACGACTAAACTTTATTTATTGTCCATTATAAACCTATCTTCTAAAACACCATATTGCTCTAACTCTAATACTATAGGTTTGGTATGTACAGAGTCGGCTCAAACTCTGACACTATAGATTTGTTATGTACGACTAAACTTTATTTAATTGTATGTGGCCTTTTTTTAATTGTAGGTGGCCTTTAATTAATGTGTTTAGCGTTTATTTAATTGTATGTAGCCTTTATTTAATTGTGTGGCTCTTTATTTAATTGTATGTAGCCTTAATTTTATTGTATGTATCCTTCATTTAAATGTATGTAGCCTGTATTTAATTGAATGTAGCCTTCATTTAATTGTATGTAACCTTCTTTTTATTGTATGTAACCTTCATTTTATTATATTTAGTCTTCATTTATTTGTATTTAGCCTTTACTTAATTGTTTGTAGCCTTCACTTAATTGTATATAGCCTTCATTTAATTGTATGTTGCCTTCATTTAAATGTATGTAGCCGTCATTTAATTGTATGTAGCATTCATTTAATTGTATGTAAATGAAAATTAATGTTGCCATTCAATTTTAATGGTCTGATTTTTATTGTCGTACATGAATTTTTAACTCTTGAATTGCATTTAAAATTATGTACGAAGGATTGTTTATTTTATTGCAGTATATCATGAATCTGTTTGATTTTCAGTGATACCTAAATAATGTTTTTTGATAAAGACCATTCATATGGCTGAAGGGTTCTTCTTGATGTAAATTTTGTATGTCTGGTAACGATTTCACTCCCTGAGTAAAATCTGAAATGAAAGAGGGGGGATATGTCAAGTATGAGCGTTCATTAGGAATTGTTGCGACTCAATATTATGTTCATTAGTTGTTGAACGCTTTACCCGCGCTTGACTATTATAGTTAAAGAACGCTCTTCCCGCCATTGTATTTATGACGTATTTTTATGCTGAGTCGTGACGTATTGTCTATGCAGTGTTGTGACGTATGTTTTAGTAGTGCGGCAGTCTTGAGTGGAACCTTGAAGTGATAGGATGTTTATGATATTTACTTAGATATTAAAGTTATAGTTATTATGAAAAGGAGTTGAGTTTGTTAATTCATAGTGAGAATAGTACGACGCTTCAACGTATGAAAGAACTGACGAATGTAATCAATCCAAGAAGACAGTAGGAGTTGACAGTAGCCTTCACTTAATTGTATATAGCCTTCATTTAATTGTATGTTGCCTTCATTTAAATGTATGTAGCCGTCATTTAATTGTATGTAGCATTCATTTAATTGTATGCAGCCTTCATTTAATTGTATGTAGCCTTCATTTAATTGTATGTGGCCTATATTTAAATGTATGTAACCTTTATTTAATTGTATGTAGCTTTTATTTAATTGTATGTAGCGTTCATTTAATTGTATGTAACCTTCATTTTATTGTATGTAGCCTTAATTTAATTGAATCTAACCTTCACTTAATTGTTTGTAGCCTTCAATTAATTGTATGTAGCCTTTATTTAAGTGTATGTAGCCTTCATTTAATTGTATGTAGCCTTCATTTAATTGTATGTAACCTTCATTTAATTGTATGTAGCCTTAATTTAAGTGTATGTACCCTTTATTAAATTGTATGTAGCCTTCAATTTATTGTAAGTAGCCTTCATTTGATTGTATGTAGCCTTTATTTAATTGTATGTAGCCTTCATTTTATTGTATGTAGCCTATATTTAATTGTATGTAACCTTTATTTAATTGTATGTAGCTTTTATTTAATTAAATGTAGCCTTTATTTAATTGTATGTAGCCTTTATTAAATTGTATGTAGCCTTTATTTAATTGTATGTAGCCTTCATTTTATTGCATGTAGCCTTCATTTAATTGTATGTAGCTTTCATTTAATTGTATGTAGCGTTCATTTAATTGTATGTAACCTTCATTTTATTGTATGTAGCCTTTATTTAATTGTATGGCGTCTTTATTTATTTGTATTTAGCCTTTATTTAATTGCATGTAGCCTTTATTTAATTGTATGTGGCCTTTTTAATTGTAGGTGGCTTTTATTTAATGTGTTTAGCCTTTATTTAATTGTATGTTGCCTTTCTTTAAGTGTATGTAGCCTTTATTAAATTGTATGTAGCCTACATTTAATTGTAAGTAATTAAATGAAGGCTACATACACTTAAATGAAGGCTACATACAATTAAATGAATGCTACATACAATTAAATGAAGGATACATACAATAAAATGGAGGCTACATATAATGAAATGAAGGCTACATACAATAAAATGAAGGCTACATACAAGTAAAAAAAGGCTACATACAATTTAATTAAGGCTACAAACAATTAAATAAAGGCTACATACAATTATATGAAGGCTACATACAATTGAATAAAGGCTACATACAATTAAATAAAGGCTACATACATTTAAATAAAGGATCTATACAATTAAATAAAGGCTACATACAATTAAGTAAAGGCTACATACAATTAAATAAAAGCTACATACAATTAAATAAAGGCTACATACACTTAAATAAAGGCTACATACAATTGAGTGAAAGCTAAAAACAATTAAGGCAAGGCTAGATACAATTAAATGAGGACTAAATATATATAAATGAAGGCTACATAAAATTAAATAAAGGTTACATACAATTAAATCAAGGCTACATACAATTAAATGAAGGCTACATACAATAAAATGAAGGCTACATACAAGTAAATAAAGGCTACATACAATTTAATTAAGGCTACAAACAATTAAATAAAGGCTACATACAATTAAATGAAGGCTACATACAATTAAATAAAGGCTACATACAATTAAATAAAGGCTACATTTAATTAAATATAGGTTACATACAATTACATAAAGGCTACATACAATTACGTAAAGGCCACATACAATTAAATAAAGGTCACATACAATTAAATAAAGACCACCTACAATTAAGTAAAGGCCACCTACAATTAAATAAAGGCCACATACAATTAAATAAAGGTGACATACAATTAAATAAAGGCTACATACAATAAAACAAAGGGCACATACAATTAAATAAAGGATACATACAATTAAATGAAGGCAACATACAATTAAATGACGCTACATACAATTAAATTAAGGCTACATAGATTAAATAAAGGCTACATACAATTAAATAAAAGCTACATACAATTAAATAAATGCTACATACAATTAAATAGAGGCTACATACAATTAAGTAAAAGCTACAAACAATTAAGTGAAGGCTAGATGCAATTAAATGAAGGCTACATTCTATTAAATGAAGGTAACATACAATAAAAGGAAGGCTGCATACAAGTAAATAAAGGCTACATAAAATTAAATAGAGGCTACATACAATTAAGTAAAAGCTACCAACAATTAAATGATGGCTATGTACAATTAAATAAAGGCTGCATACAATTAAATAAAGGCTAAATACATTTAAATATAGGCTCTATACAATTAAAAAAGGCTCCATACAATTAAATGAAGGCTACATACATTTAAATGAAGGCTATATACAATTAAATGAAGGATACACAAATTAAATAAAGGCTAAATACAATTAAATGAAGGCTACATACAATTAAATGAAGGCTAAAGACAATTAAATGAAGGCTACATACAATTAAAAGAAGGCTATATACAATTATATGAAGGCTACATATAATTAAATGAATGCAACATACAATTAACTCAAGTCAACATACAATTAAATGAAGGCAACATACAATAAAAGGAAGGCTACATACAATTAAATGAAAGCTGCATACAATTAAATAAAGGCTGCATACAATTAAATAAAGGCTAAATACATTTAAATAAAGGCTCTATAAAGTTAAATAAAGGCTACATACAATTAAATGAAGCCTATATTAATTTAAATAAAGGCTACATACAATTAAATGAAGGATACATACAATTAAATAATGACTACATACAATTAAATGAAGGCTACATACAATTAAATGAAGGCTACATAAAATTAAATGAAGGCTTCATACAATTAAATGAAGGCTACATACAATTAAATGAAGGCTACATACAATTAAATGAAGGCTAAATACAATTAAATGAAGGCTACATACAAATAAATGAAGGCTACAAACAATTAAATAAAGTCGACATACAATTAAATGAATGCGACATACAATTAACTCAAGTAAACATACAATTAAATAAAGGCGACATACAATTAAATGAAGGCTACATACAATTAAATAAAGGATACATGCAATAAAATAAAGGCCAAATACAATTAAATGAAGGCTACATACAATTAAATAAAGGATACATACAATTAAATGAAGGCTTTTAAAGGCTACATACAATCAAAAAAGGACACATACAATTAAATAAAGGCTACATACAATTAAATAAAGGCTACATACAATTAAATGAAGGCTGCATACAATTAAATAAAGGCAACATGCAATTTAATGATGGCTACTTACAATTAAATAAAGACTGCATACAATTAAATAAAGGCTACATACATTTAAATAAAGGATCTATACAATTAAATAAAGGCTACATACAATTAAGTAAAGGCTACATACAATTAAATAAAAGCTACATACAATTAAATAAAGGCTACATACACTTAAATAAAGGCTACATACAATTAAGTGAAAGCTACAAACAATTAAGGGAAGGCTAGATACAATTAAATGACGGCTAAATATAATTAAATGAAGGCTACATACAATTAAATAAAGGTTACATACAATTAAATCAAAGCTAAATACAATTAAATGAAGGCTACATACAATAAAATGAAGGCTACATACAAGTAAATAAAGGTTACATACAATTTAATTAAGGCTACAAACAATTAAATAAAGGCTACATACAATTAAATGAAGGCTACATACAATTGAATAAAGGCTACATACAATTAAATAAAGGCTACATTTAATTAAATAGAGGTTACATACAATTACATAAAGGCTACATACAATTAGGTAAAGGCCACATACAATTAAATAAAGGTCACATACAATTAAATAAAGACCACCTACAATTAAGTAAAGGCCACCTACAATTAAATAAAGGCCACATACAATTAAATAAAGGTGACATACAATTAAATAAAGGCTACATACAATAAAACAAAGGCCACATACAATTAAATAAAGGATACATACAATTAAATGAAGGCAACATACAATTAAATGACGGCTACATACAATTAAATTAAGGCTACATAGATTAAATAAAGGCTACATACAATGAAATAAAAGCTACATACAATTAAATAAATGCTACATACAATTAAATAGAGGCTACATACAATTAAGTAAAAGCTACAAACAATTAAGTGAAAGCTAGATGCAATTAAATGAAGGCTACATTCTATTAAATGAAGGTTACATACAATAAAATGAAGGCTGCATACAAGTAAATAAAGGCTACATACAATTAAATAGAGGCTACATACAATTAAGTAAAAGCTACAAAGAATTAAGTGAAGGCTAGATGGAATTAAATGAATTCTATTTACAATTAACTGAAGGCTACATTCTATTAAATGAAGGTTACATACAATAAAATGAAGGCTACATACAAGTAAATAAAGGCTACATACAAATTAATAAAGGCTACATACCATTAAATAAATGCTACATACAGTTAAATGAAGACTACTTACAATTATATAAAGGCTACATACAATTAAATAAAGGCTACACACATTAAATAAAGGCAAAATAAAATAAAATAAAGGCTACATACAATTAAATAAAGGCTACATACAATTAAATGAAAGCTACATACACTTAAATGAAGGCTACAAACAATTAAATGTCAACTACATACAATTAAATGAAGGCTATATTCAATGAAATGAAGGCTACAAACAATTAAATAAAGGCTACATATAATAAAATAAAGGCTGCATACAATTAAATAAAGGCTGTATACAATGAAATAAAGGTGGCATACAATTAAATAATAACTACATACAAATAAATAAAGGCTACATACAATTAGATGAAGGCTACATACAATTAAATAAAGGGCACCTATAATTTTATAAAGGCCATCTACAATGAAATAAAGGCCACCTACAATGAAATAAAGTCCACCTACAATGAAATAAAGGCCACATACAATTAAATAAAGGCCACATACAATTAAGTAAAGGCTACATACAATGAAATGAAGGCCACATACAAATAAATGAAGGCCACATACAATTAAATGAAGGCTAAATACAATTAAATGAAGGCTACATACAAATAAATGAAGGCTACATACAATTAAATGAAGGCTACATACAATTAAATGAAGGATACATACAAATAAATGAAGGCTACAGACAATTAAATAAAGGCGACATACAATTAAATGAATGCGACATACAATTAACTCAAGTCAACATACAATTAAATGAAGGCGAAATACAATTAAAGGAAGGCTACATACAATTAAATAAAGCCTACATACAATAAAATAAAGGCCACATACAATAAAATGAAGGCTACATACAATTAAATTTAACTCTACATACAATTAAATGAAGGCTACATACAATTAAATAAAGGCTACATACAAATAAATAAAGGCTACATACAATCAAATAAAGGCCACATACAATTAAATAAAGGCTACATACAATTAAATAAAGGCTACATACAATTAAATGAAGGCTACATACAATTAAATGAAGGCTACATACAATTAAATGAAAGCTGCATACGATTCAATAAAGGCTACATTCAATTAAATGATGGCTACATACAATTAAATAAAGGCTGCATACAATTAAATAAAGGCTAAATACATTTAAATAAAGGCTCTATACAGCTAAATAAAGGCTACATACAATTAAATGAAGCCTACATACATTTAAATGAAGGCTACATACAATTAAATGAAGGATACATACAATTAAATAAAGGCTACATACAATTAAATGAAGGCTACATACAATTAAATGAAGGCTACATACAATTAAATGAAGGCTACATACAATTAAATGAAGGCTAAATACAATTAAATGAAGGCTACATACAAATAAATGAAGGCTACATACAATTAAATAAAGTCGACATACAATTAAATGAATGCGACATACAATTAACTCAAGTCAACATACAATTAAATGAAGGCAACTTAAGATTAAATGAAGGCTACATACAATTAAATAAAGGATACATGCAATAAAATAAAGGCCAAATACAATTAAAAGAAGGCTACATACAATTAAATAAAGGATACATACAATTAAATGAAGGCTACATACAATTAAACAAAGGCTACATAAAAATACTTAAAGGCTACATACAATCAAAAAAGGACACATACAATTAAATAAAGGCTACATACAATTAAATAAAGGCTACATACAATTAAATGAAGGCTGCATACAATTAAATAAAGGCAACATGCAATTTAATGATGGCTACATAAAATTAAATAAAGGCTGCATACAATTAAATAAAGGCTACATACATTTAAAAAAAGGCTCTATACAATTAAATAAAGGCTACATACAATTAAATGAAGGCTACATACATATAAATTTAAGGCTACATACAATTAAATGAAGGATACATACAATCAAATGAAGGCTACATACAATTAAATGAAGGCTACATACAATTAAATGAAGGCTACATAAAATTAAATGAAGGCTATATACAATTAAATGAAGGCTACATAAATTAAATAAAGGATACATACAATTAAATAAAGACAACATGCAATGACACAAAAGATACATACAATTAAATAAAGGCTGCAAACAATTAAATAAAGGCTACATACAATTAAATAAAGGCTAACTACAATTAAGTAAAGGCTACATACAATTAAGTGAAAGCTACAAACAATTAAGTGAAGGCAAGATAAAAATAAATGAAGGCTAAATATAATTAAATGAAGGCTACATACAATTTAATAAAGGTTACATACAATTAAAATCAAGGCTACATACAATTAAATGAAGGCTACATACAATAAAATGAAGGCTATATACAAGTAAATAAAGGCTACATACAATTTGAATAAAGGCTACAAACGATTAAATAAAGGCTACATACATTAAATAAAGGCTACTGACAATTAAATAAAGGCTACATACAATTAAATGAAAGCTACATACACTTAAATGAAGGCTACAAACAATTAAATGAAACTACATATAATTAAATGAAGGCTATATACAATTAAATGAAGGCTACAAACAATTAAATAAAGGCTACATATAATAAAATAAAGGCTGCATACAATTAAATAAAGGCTACATACAATTAAATAAAGGCTACATACAATTAAATAAAGGCTACATACAATTAAATGAAGGCCACATACAAATAAATGAAGGCCACATACAATTAAATGAAGGCTACATACAATTAAATGAAGGCAATATACAATTAAATGAAGGCTACATACAATTAAATTAAGGCTACATACAAATAAATAAAGACCATCTACAATTAAATAAAGGCAACCTACAATTAAATAAAGGCCACATACAATTAAATAAAGTCTACATACAATTAAATAAAGGCTACATGCAATTAAATAAAGAATACATACAATAAAATAAAGGCTGCATACAAATAAATAAAGGCTACATACATTTAAATAAAGGCTTTATACAATTAAATAAAGGCTACATACAATTAAATGAAGGCTACATACGTTTAAATGAAGGCTACATACAATTAAATGAATGCTACATATAATTAAATGAAGGCTACATACAATTAAATGAAGTCTACATACAATTAAATGAAGGCTACATACAATTAAATGAAAGCTACATACAAATAAATGAAGGCTACAGACAATTAAATGAAGGCTACATACAATTAAATAAAGGTGAAATACTATTAAATGAATGCGACATACAATTAAATGAAGGCAACATATACTTAAATAAAGGCTACATAAAATTAAATGAAGGCTACAAACAATTAAATGAATGCTACATACAATTAAATGAATGCTACTTAAATCTAAATAAAGGCTACAAACAATTAAATAAAGGCTACATACAATTAAATAAAGGCTACATACAATTAAGTAAAGGCTACATACAATTAAATAAAAGCTACATACAATTAAATAAAGGCTACATACACTTAAATAAAGGCTACATAGAATAAAGTGAAAGCTACAAACAATTAAGGGAAGCCTAGATACAATTAAATGAGTGCTAAATATAATTAAATGAAGGCTACATACAATTAAACAAAGGTTACATACAATTAAATCAAGGCTACATACAATTAAAGGAAGGCTACATACAATAAAATGAAGGCTACATACAAGTAAATAAAGGCTACATACAATTTAATTAAGGCTACAAACAATTAAATAAAGGCTACATACAATTAAATGAAGGCTACATACATTTAATAAAAGGCTACATACAATTAAATAAAGTCTACATTTAATTAAATATAGGTTACATACAATTACATAAAGGCTACATACCATTACGTAAAGGCCACATACAATTAAATAAAGGTTACATACAATTAAATAAAGACAACCTACAATTAAGTAAAGGCCACCTACAATTAAATAAAGGTCACATACAATTAAATAAAGGCTACATACAATAAAAAAAGGCCACATACAATTAAATAAAGGATACATACATATAAATGAAGGCAACATACAATTAAATGACGGCTACATACAATTAAATTAAGGCTACATAGATTAAATAAAGGCTACATACAATTAAATAAAAGCTACATACAATTAAATAAATGCTACATACAATTAAATAGAGGCTACATACAATTAATTAAAGGCTACAAACAATTAAGTGAAGGCTAGATGCAATTAAATGAAGGCTACATTCTATTAAATGAAGGTTACATACAATAAAATGAAGGCTGCATACAAGTAAATAAAGGCTACATACAATTAAATAGAGGCTACATACAATTAAGTAAAAGCTACAAACAATTAAGTGAAGGCTAGATGCAATTAAATGAATGCTATTTACAATTAACTGAAGGCTACATTCTATTAAATGAAGGTTACATACAATAAAATGAAGGCTACATACAAGTAAATAAAGGCTACATACAATTTAATAAAGGCTACATACCATTAAATAAATGCTACATACAATTAAATGAAGACTACATACAATTATATAAAGGCTACATACAATTAAATAAAGGCTACACACATTAAATAAAGGCAACATACAATAAAATAAAGGCTACATACAATTAAATAAAGGCTACATACAATTAAATGAAAGCTACATACACTTAAATGAAGGCTACAAACAATTAAATAAAGGGTACATATAATAAAATAAAGGCTGCATACAATTAAATAAAGGCTACATACAATGAAATAAAGGTGGCATACAATTAAATAATGGCTACATACAAATAAATAAAGGCTACATACAATAAAATGAAGGCTACATACAATTAAATAAAGGCCACCTACAATGAAATAAAGGCCACATACAATTAAATAAAGGCCACATACAATTAAATAAAGGCTACATACAATGAAATGAAGGCTCCATTCTATTAAATGCAGGCTACAGACAATTAAATGAAGGCTACATACAATTAAATGAAGGCTATATACAATTAATTGAAGGCTATATACAATTAAATAAAGGCGACATACAATTAAATGAATACGAAATACAATTAAATGAAGGCGACATACAATTAAATTAAGGCGACATAGAATTAAATGAAGGCAACGTACAATTAAATGAAGGCTACAGACAATTAAATGAAGGCTACATACAATTAAATGAAGGCTAAATACAATTAAATGAAGGCTACATACAATTAAATGAAGGATACATTCAAATAAATGAAGGCTACATACAATTAAATAAAGGCGACATACAATTAAAAGAATGCGACATACAATTAACTCAAGTCAACATACTATTAAATGAAGGCGACATACAATTAATGGAAGGCTACATACAATTAAATAAAGCCTACATACAATAAAATAAAGGCCACATACAATAAAATGAAGGCTACATACAATTAAATAAAGGCTACATATAATAATATAAAGGCTGCATGCAATTAAATAAAGGCTACATACAATGAAATAAAGGTGGCATACAATTAAATAATGGCTACATACAAATAAAAAAAGGTACATACAATTAAATGAAGGCTACATACAATTAAATAAAGTTCACCAATAATTAAATAAAAGCCCCCTACAATGAAATAAAGGCCACCTACAATGAAATAAAGGCCACATACAATTAATTAAAGGCCACATACAATTAAATTAAGGCTACATACAATGAAATGAAGGATACATACAAATAAATGATGGCCACATACAATTAAATGAAGGCTAAATACAATTAAATGAAGGCTATATACAATTAATTGAAGGCGACATACAATTAAATGAATGCGACATACAATTAACTCAAGTCAACATACATTTAAATAAAGGCGACATACAATTAAAGGAAGGCTACATACAATTAAATGAAGGGTACATACAATTGAATGAAGGCTACATTCTATTAAATGCAGGCTACAGACAATTAAATGAAGGCTACATACAATTAAATGAAGGCTAAATACAATTAAATGAAGGCTACATACAATTAAATAAAGGCTACATACAATGAAATAAAGGTGGCATACAATTAAATAATGGCTACATACAAATAAAAAAAGGTACATACAATTAAATGAAGGCTACATACAATTAAATGAAGGATACATACAAATAAATGAAGTCTACATACAATTAAATAAAGGCGACATACAATTAAATGAATGCGACATACAATTAACTCAAGTCAACATACAATTAAATGAAGGATACATACAATTAAATGAAGGCTACATATAATATTATAAAGGCTGCATACAATTAAATAAAGGCTACATACAACGAAATAAAGGTGGCATACAATTAAATAATGGCTACATACAAATAAATAAAGGTACATACAATTAAATGAAGGCTACATACAATTAAA
>CAXITT010000584.1:0-15175 GCA_964033795.1 Lymnaea stagnalis | reverse complement strand
ATGCGAAATACAATTAAATGAAGGCGACATACAATTAAATGAAGGCGACATAGAATTAAATGAAGGCTACATACAATTAAATGAAGGCTACATACAATTAAATTAATGATACATACAATTAAATGAAGGCTACATAAAATTAAATAAAGGCGACATACAATTAAAAGAAGGCAACATACAATTAAAGGAAGGCTACATACAATTAAATGAAGGGTACATACAATTTAATGAAGGCTACATTCAATTAAATGAAGGTTACAGACAATTAAATGAAGGCTACATACAATTAAATGAAGGCTAAATACAATTAAATGAAGGCTACATACAATTAAATGAAGGATACATACAAATAAATGGAGTCTACATACAATTAAATAAAGGCGACATACAATTAAATGAAAACGACATTCAATTAACTCAAGTCAACATACAATTAAATGAAGGCGACATACAATAAAGGAAGGCTACATACAATTAAATAAAGCCTACATACAATAAAATAAAGGCCACATACAATAAAATGAAGGCTACATACAATTAAATGAAGGCTACATATAATTAAATGAAGGCAACATACAATTAAATAAAGGCTACATACAAATAAATAAAGGCTACATACAATCAAATAAAGGCCACATACAATTAAATAAATGCTACATACAATTAAATAAAGGCTACATACAATTAAATGAAGGCTACATACAATTAAATGAAGGTTACATACAATTAATTGAAGGCTATATACAATTAAATAAAGGCGAATTACAATTAAATGCATGCGAAATACAATTAAATGAAGGCTACATACAATTAAATGAAGGCGACATAGAATTAAATGAAGGCTACATACAATTAAATGAAGGCTACATACAATTAAATTAATGATACATACAATTAAATGAAGGCTACATGCAATTAAATAAAGGCGACATACAATTAAATGAAGGCGACATACAATTAAAGGAAGGCTACATACAATTAAATGAAGGGTATATACAATTAAATGAAGGCTACATTCAATTAAATGAAGGTTACAGACAATTAAATGAAGGCTACATACAATTAAATGAAGGCTAAATACAATTAAATGAAGGCTACATACAATTAAATGAAGGATACATACAAATAAATGGAGTCTACATACAATTCAATAAAGGCGACATACAATTAAATGAAAACGACATACAATTAACTCAAGTCAACATACAATTAAATGAAGGCGACATACAATAAAGGAAGGCTACATACAATTAAATAAAGCCTACATACAATAAAATAAAGGCCACATACAAAAAAAAGAAGGCTACATACAATTAAATGAAGGCTACATAAAATTAAATGAAGGCAACATACAATTAAATAAAGGCTACATAAAAATAAATAAAGGCTACATACAATCAAATAAAGGCAACATACAATTAAATAAATGCTACATACAATTAAATAAAGGCTACATACAATTAAATGAAGGCTACATACAATTAAATGAAGGCTACATGCAATAAAATGAAGGCTACATACAATTAAATAAAGGCTACATGCAATAAAAAAAGGCCAAATACAATTAAATGAAGGCTACATACAATTAAATAACGGATACATACTATTAAATGAAGGCTACATACAATTAAACAAAGGCTACATAAAAATACTTAAAGGCTACATACAATCAAATAAAGGACACATACAATTAAATAAAGGCTACATACAATAAATTAAAGGCTACATGCATGTAAATGAAAGCTGCATACAATTAAATAAAGGCAACATACAATTAAATGAAGGCTACATACAATTAAATGAAGGCTACATACAATTAAATCAAGGCTACATACAATTAAATGAAGGCTACGTACAGTTAAATGAAGGCTACGTACAGTTAAATGAAGGCTAAATACATTTAAATGAAGGCTACATACAATTAAATGAAGGATACATACAATTAAATAAAGGCTACATACAATTAAATGAAGGCTACATACAATTAAATGAAGGCTACATACAATTAAATAAATGCTACATACAATTAAATAAAGGCTACATACAATTAAATGAAGGCTACATACAATTAAATGAAGGCTACATACAATTAAATGAAAGCTGCATACAATTAAATAAAGGCTACATGCAATTAAATGATGGCTACATACAATTAAATAAAGTCTGCATACAATTAAATAAAGGCTAAATACATTTAAAAAAAGGCTCTATACAATTAAAAAAAGGCTAAATAAAATTAAATGAAGGCTACACACATTTAAATGAAGGCTACATACAATTAAATGAAGGATACATACAATTAAATAAAGGCTACATACAATTAAATGAAGGCTACATACAATTAAATGAAGGCTACATACAATTAAATGAAGGCTACATACAATTAAATGAAAGCTGCATACAATTAAATAAAGGCTACATGCAATTATATGATGGCTACATACAATTAAATAAAGTCTGCATACAATTAAATAAAGGCTAAATACATTTAAAAAAAGGCTCTATACAATTAAAAAAAGGCTAAATAAAATTAAATGAAGGCTACACACATTTAAATGAAGGCTACATACAATTAAATGAAGGATACATACAATTAAATAAAGGCTACATACAATTAAATGAAGGCTACATACAATTAAATGAAGGCTACATACAATTAAATGAAGGCTACATACAATTAAATCAAGGCTACATACAATTAAATGAAGGCTACGTACAGTTAAATGAAGGCTAAATACAATTAAATGAAGGCTACATACAAATAAATGAAGGCTACATACAATTAAATAACGGATACATACTATTAAATGAATGCGACATACAATTAACTCAAGTCAACATACAATTAAATGGAGGCGACATACAATTAAATGAAGGCTACATACAATTAAATAAAGGCTACATGCAATAAAAAAAGGCCAAATACAATTAAATGAAGGCTACATACAATTAAATAACGGATACATACTATTAAATGAAGGCTACATACAATTAAACAAAGGCTACATAAAAATACTTAAAGGCTACATACAATCAAATAAAGGACACATACAATTAAATAAAGGCTACATACAATAAATTAAAGGCTACATGCATGTAAATGAAAGCTGCATACAATTAAATAAAGGCAACATGCAATTTAATGATGGCTACTTACAATTAAATAAAAGCTGCATACAATTCAATGAAGGCGAAGTACAATTAAATGAAGGCTACATACAATTAAATAAAGGCTGCATGCAATTAAATAAAGGCAAAATACAATTAATTGAAGGCTACATATAATTAAATAAAGGTTGCATACAAATAAATAAAGGCTACATACAATCAAATAAAGGCCACATACAATTAAATAAAGGCTACATACAATTAAATAAAGGCTACATACAATTAAATGAAGGATACATACAATTAAATGAAGGCAACATACAATTAAACAAGGCTACATACAATTTAATAAAGGCTAAGTACAAATTATTGAAGGCTATATACAATTAAATAAAGTCTACATACAATTAAATAAATGCTACATACAATGAAATGAAGGCTACATACAATTAAATGAAGGCAACATACAATTAAATCAAGGCTACATACAATTTAATAAAGGCTAAGTACAAATTATTGAAGGCTACATACAATTAAATAAAGTCTACATACAATTAAATAAATGCTACATACAATGAAATGAAGGCTACATACAATTAAATAAAAGCTACATACAATTAAATAAAGGCTACATGCAATAAAATAAAAGGCTCCATACAATTAAATAAAGGCTCCATATAATTACATAAAGGCTCCATACAATTAAATAAAAGATACATACAATTAAATGATGGATACATACAATTAAATGAAGGCTACATACAATTAAATGAAGGCTACATACAATTAAATGAAGGCTACATACAGTTAAATTAAGGCTACATACAATTAAATGAAGGCTACATACAATTAAATGAAGGCAACATACAAATAAATCAAGGCTACATACAATTTAATAAAGGTTACATACAATTTTTTTAAGTCTACATACAATTAAAGAAAGTCTACATACAATTAAATAAAGGCTACATACAATGAAATGAAGGCTACATACACTTAAATAAAGGCTACATACAAATAAATAAAGGCTACATGCAATAAAATAAAGGCTCCATTACAATTAAATAAAGGCTATATATAATTAAATAAATGCTCCATACAATTAAATAAAAGCTACATACAATTAAATGAAGGCTACATACAATAAATGGAAGGTTATATACAATTAAATGAAAGCTAGATACAATTAAATGAAGGCTACATACAATTAAATGAAGGCTACATGCAATAAAATGAAGGCTACATACAATTAAATAAAGGCTACATACAATTAAATTAAAGCTACATACAATTAAATAAAGGTTACATACAATTAAATATAGGCTACATACAATTAAATGAAGGATACATACAAATAAATGAAGGCTACATACAATTAAATGAATGCTACATACAATTAAGTGAATGCTACAAAAAATTAAGTGAAGGCTAAATACAATTAAATGAAGGTTACATACAATTTAATGAAGGTTACATACAATTAAATAAGGCTACATACAATTAAATGAAGGCTACATACAATTACATAAAAGCTACATACAATTAATTAAAGGTTACATACAATTAAATAAAGGCTACATACAATTAAGTGAAGGCTACAAACAATTAACTGAAGGCTACATACAATTAAATGAAGGCTATATACAATTAAATGAAGGCTACATACAATTAAATGAAGGTTACATACAATTAAATGAAGGCTACATAAAATTAAATAAATGCTACATACAATTAAATAAAGACTACATACAATTATATAAACGCTACATACAATTAAGTAAAGGCTACATACAATTATATAAAGGCTACAAACAATTATATAAAGACCACATACAATTAAATAAATGCCACATACAATTAAATGAAGGTTACATACAATTAAATGAAGGCTACATACAATTAAATGGAGGCTACATAAATTAAATGGAAGCTACATACAATTAAATGAAGACTACATACAATTAAATAAAGGCTACATACAATTAAAAAGGGCTACATACAATTACATAAAAGCTACATACAAATAAATAAAGGCTACATACAATTAAATAAAGGCTACATACAATTAAGTGAAGGCTACAAACAATTAAGTGAAGGCTATATACAATTAAATGAAGGCTAAATACAATTAAATGAAGGCTACATACAATTAAATGAAGGTTACATACAATTAAATGAAGGCCACATACAATTAAATAAAGGCCACATACACTTATTTTAAGGCTACATACAATTAGATAAAGTCTACATACAATTAAATAAAGACTACATACAATTAAATAAAGGCTACATACAATTAAATGAAGGCTAAATACAATTAAATGATGCCAACTTACAATTAATTGAAGGCTACATACAATTTAATAAAGGCTACATACACTTAATTTAAGGCTACATACAATTAGATAAAGACTACATACAATTAAATAAAGGCTTCATACAATTAAATAAAGGCTACAAACAATTAAATAAAGTCTACATACAATTAAATAAAGGCCACCTACAATTAAATAAAGGCCACATACAATTAAATAAAGGCCATATACAATTAAATAAAGCCCACATACAATAAAATGAAGGCCACATACAATTAAATGAAGGCCACTTACAATTAAATGAAGGCCACATACAATTAAATCAAGGCTACATACAATTAAATAAAGGCTACATACAATTAAATGAAGGGTACATACAATTAAATGAAGGCTACATACAATGAAATGAAGGCTACATACAATTAAATAAAGGCTACATACAATTAAATGAAGGCTACATACAATTAAATGAAGGCTAAATACACTTAAATGAGTTCTACATACCATTAAATAAAGGCTACATAAATTAAATGAAGGCTACATACAATTAAATAAAGGCTAAATACAATTAAATAAAGGCTACATACAATTAAATAAAGGCTACATACAATTAAATAAAGGCTACATACAATTAAATAAAGGCCACATACAATTAAATGAAGGCTAAATACAATTAAATGATAGCTACTTACAATTAATTGAAGGCTACATACAATTTAATTAAGGCAACATACATTTAAATTAAGGATAAATACAATTACATAAAAGCTACATACAAATAAAAAAAGGCTACATACAATTAAATAAAGGCTACATACAATTAAGTGAAGGCTACAAACAATTAAGTGAAGGCTACATACAATAAAATGAATGCTAAATACAATTAAATGAAGGCTACATACAATTAAATAAAGGTTACATAAAATTAAATGAAGGCCACATACAATTAAATAAAGTTGTAATACACTTAAATTAAGGCTACATACAATTAGATAAAGACTACATACAATTAAATAAATGCCACATACAATTAAATGAAGGTTACATACAATTAAATGAAGGCTACTTACAATTAATTAAAGGCTAAATACAATTTAATAAAGGCTACATACACTTAAATTAAGGCAACATATAATTAAATGAAGGTTACATACAATTAAATGAAGGCTACATACAATTAGATAAAGACTACATAAAATTAAATAAAGAATACATTCAATTAAATAAAGGCTACATACAATTAAATGAAGGCTACATACAATTAAATGATGGCTACTTACAATTAATTGAAGAATACATACAATTTAATAAAGGCTACATACACTTAAATTAAGGCTACATACATTTAGATAAAGACTACATACAATTAAAAAAAGGCTACATACAATTAAAAAAGGCTACATACAATTAAATAAAGGCTACATACAATTAACTAAAGGCTACAAACAATTAAATAAAGTCTACATACAACTAAATAAAGGCAACCTACAAGTAAATTAAGGCCACATACAAATAAATAAAGGCCACATAAAATAAAATGAAGGCCACATACAATTAAATCAAGGCTACATACAATTAAATAAAGGCTACATACAATTAAATGAAGGCTACATACAATTAAATGAAGACGACATACAATTAATTGAAGGCTACATACAATTTAATAAAGGCTACATACACTTAAATTAAGGTTACATACAATTCAATGAAGGTTGCATACAATTAAATGAAGGCTACATACAATTAAATGAAGGCTACATAAATTTATTGAAGGCTACATACAATTAAATGAAGGCAACATACAATTAAATAAAGGCTACTTACAATTAATTGAAGGCTACATACATTTTAATAAAGGCTACATACACTTAAAATAAGGCTACATACAATTAAATTAAGACTACATACAATTCAATAAAGGCTACATACAATTATAATAAAGGCTTTACACATTAAATAAAGGCTACATACAATTAAATAAAGACTACATACAATTAAATCAAGGCTACATACAATTAAATAAAGGCTACATACAATTAAATGAAGGGTACATACAATTAAATGAAGGCTACATACAATGAAATGAAGGCTACATACAATTAAATAAAGGCTACATACAATTAAATGAAGGCTACATACAATTAAATGAAGGCTAAATACACTTAAATGAGTGCTGCATACAATTAAATAAAGGCTACATAAATTAAATGAAGGCTACATACAATTAAATGAAGACTACATACAATTAAATGAAGGCTACTTAAAATTAATTGAAGGCTACATACAATTTAATAAAGGCTACATACAATTAGATAAAGACTACATAAAATTAAATAAAGGCTAAATACAATTAAATAAAAGCTACATACAATTAAATAAAGGCTACATACAATTAAATAAAGGCTACATACAATTAAATAAAGGCCACATACAATTAAATGAAGGCTACATACAATTAATGAAAGCTACTTACAATTAATTGAAGGCTACATACAATTTAATTAAGGCAACATACACTTAAATTAAGGATAAATACAATTACATAAAAGCTACATACAATTAAAAAAAGGCTACATACAATTAAATAAAGGCTACATACAATTAAGTGATTACGTGAAGGCTACAAACAATTAAGTGAAGGCTACATACAATAAAATGAAGGCTAAATACAATTAAATGAAGGCTACATACAATTAAATAAAGGTTACATAAAATTAAATGAAGGCCACATACAATTAAATAAAGTTGTAATACACTTAAATTAAGGCTACATACAATTAGATAAAGACTAAATACAATTAAATAAAGAATACATACAATTAAATAAAGGCTACATACAATTAAATGAAGGCTACATACAATTAAATGATGGCTAATTACAATTAATTGAAGGATACATACAATTTAATAAAGGCTACATACACTTAAATTAACGCTACATACATTTAGATAAAGACTACATACAATTAAATAAAGGCTACATACAATTAAAAAAGGCTACATACAATTAAATAATGGCTACATACAATTAAATGAAGGCTAAATACAATTAAATGAAGGCTACAAACAATTAAATGAAGGTTACATAAAATTAAATGAAGGCCACATACAATTAAATAAAGGCTACATACAATTAAATGAAGGCTACATACAATTAAATGATGGCTACTTACAATTAATTGAAGGATACATACAATTTAATAAAGGCTACATACACTTAAATTAACGCTACATACATTTAGATAAAGACTACATACAATTAAATAAAGGCTACATACAATTAAAAAAGGCTACATACAATTAAATAATGGCTACATACAATTAAATGAAGGCTAAATACAATTAAATGAAGGCTACAAACAATTAAATGAAGGTTACATAAAATTAAATGAAGGCCACATACAATTAAATAAAGTTCACATAC
Organism: Lymnaea stagnalis; assembly: GCA_964033795.1. NCBI lineage: Eukaryota > Metazoa > Mollusca > Gastropoda > Lymnaeidae > Lymnaea > Lymnaea stagnalis. Next base: position 6,328 of record CAXITT010000584.1, on the reverse strand, counting down.
ACTTAAATTAAGGCTACATACAATTACATAAAGACTAAATACAATTAAATAAAGAATACATACAATTAAATAAAGGCTACATACAATTAAATGAAGGCTACATACAATTAAATGATGGCTACTTACAATTAATTGAAGGCTATATACAATTTAATAAAGGCTACATACACTTAAATTAAGGCTAAATACAATTAGATAAAGACTACATATAATTCAATAAAGGCTACATACAATTAAGTGAAGGCTACAAACAATTAATTAAAGGCTACATACAATTAAATGAAACCTAAATATAATTAAATGAAGGATACATACAAATAAATGAAGGTTAATTACAATTAAATGAAGGCCACATACAATTAAATAAAGGCCACATACACTTAAATTAAGGCTACATACAATTAGATAAAGACTACATACAATTAAATAAAGCTTACATACAATTAAATAAATGCTACATACAATTAAATGAAGGCTACATACAATTAAATAATGGCAACTTACAATTAATTGAAGGCTATATACAATTAAATAAAGGCTACATACAATTAAATAAAGGCTACATACAATTAAGTGAAGGCTACAAACAATTAAGTGAAGGCTACATACAATTAAATGAAGGCTAAATATAATTAAATGAAGGCTACATACACTTAAATGAGTGCTACATACCATTAAGTGAAGGCTACATACATTTAAATGAAGGCTACATACAATTAAATGAAGGCTACATACAATTCATGAAAGCTACATACAATTAAATAAATGCTACATACATTTAAATAAAGGCTACATACAATTACATAAAAGCTACATACAATTAAATAAAGGCTACATACAATTAAATAAAGGCCACATACAATTAAATGAAGGCTACATACAATTAAATGATGGCTACTTACAATTAATTGAAGGCTACATACAATTTATTAAAGGCTACATACAATTACATAAAAGCTACATACAATTAAATAAAGGCTACATACAATTAAATAAAGGCCACATACAATTAAATAAAGGCTACATACAATTAAATGATAGCTACTTACAATTAATTGAAGGCTACATACAAATTAATAAAGGCTACATACACTTAAATTAAGGATAAATACAATTACATAAAAGCTACATACAATTAAAAAAAGGCTACATACAAAAAAATAAAGGCTACATACAATTACTTAAGGCTACAAACAATTAAGTGAAGGCTACATACAATTAAATGAAGACTAAATACAATTAAATGAAGGCTACATACAATTAAATGAAGGTTACATACAATTAAATGAAGGCTACATACAATTAAATGAAGGCTACATACATTTATTGAAGGCTACATACAATTAAATGAAGGCTGCATACAATTAAATAAAGGCTACTTACAATTAATTGAAGTCTACATACATTTTAATAAAGGCTACATACACTTAAATTAAGGCTTCATACAATTAAATTTAAACTACATACAATTAAATAAAGGCTACATACAATTATAATAAAGGCTTTACACATTAAATAAAGGCAACATACAATTAAATAAAGGCTACATACAATTAAATGAAGGCTACATACAATGAAATGAAGGCTACTTGCAATTAATTGGAGGCTACATACAATTTAATAATGGCTACATACAATTTAATTAAGGCTACATAAAATTAAATAAAGGCTACATACAATTACATAAAAGCTAAATACAATTAAATAAAGGCTACATACAATTAAATTAAGGCTACATACAATGAAATGAAGGCTACTTACAATTAATTGGAGGCTACATACAATTTAATAATGGCTACATACAATTAAATGAAGGCTACATACAATTAAATGAAGGCTACATACAAATAAATGAAGGCTACATACAATTAAATAAAGGCTACACACAGTTAAATAGAGGCTTAATACAATTACATAAAAGCTACATACATTTAATTAAATGTTACATACAATTAAATAAAGGCTACATACAATTAAGTGAAGGCTACAAACAATTAAGTGAAGGCTACATACAATTTAATGAAGGGTAAATAAAATTAAATGAAGGCTACATACAATTAAATGAAGGTTACATACACTTAAATGAAGGCTACATACAATTTAATAATGGCTACATACAATTAAATGAAGGTTACATACAATTAAATGAAGGCTAAATACAATTAAATGAAGGCTACATACACTTAAATGAGTGCTACATACCATTAAGTGAAGGCTACATACAATTAAATGAAGGCTACATACAATTAAATGAAGGCTACATACAATTAAATAAATGCTACATACATTTAAATAAAGGCTACATACAATTACATAAAAGCTACATACAATTAAACAAAGGCTACATACAATTAAATAAAGACCATATACAATTAAATGAAGGCTACATACAATTAAATGATGGCTACTTACAATAATTGAAGGCTACATACAATTTAATAAAGGCTACATACACTTAAATTAAGGCTAAATACAATTAGATAAAGAGTACATACAATTAAATAAAGACTACATACAATTAAATGAAGGCTACATACAATTAAATGATGGCAACTTACAATTAATTGAAGGCTACATACAATTAAATAAAGGCTACATACAATTAAATAAAGGCTACATACAATTAAATGAAGGCTACATACAATTAAATAAAGGCTACATACATATAAATAAAGGCCACATACATTAAAATGAAGGCCACATACAATTAAATCCAGGCTACATACAATTAAATAAAGGCTACATTCAATTAAATGAAGGCTACAAACAATTTAATAAAGGCTACATTGGGGCAGTTGGGTCACAGTGGATCAGAAATCTTCTTTTTTTTATATTCCAAAAGTTTTCACAGATATGTGAATGTTAAATGTGCACAATGATTGTATTACATCTTGGCCTTGAATAGGAATCCTTAAAATGTGGCTAAATATGATATTCTTGCTCTACCGGGCCACAGTGAATCACTACCCGGGGCACAGTGAATCAATATGGAAAATGAATCATTATCTGTGGCTTGCTTAAAATTGACTTAAATTACAGTGAGGGTTGTGAATTTAATGCACTTATTTCACTGAATGTTATTTTTCATATGATAATCTTGTATAAACTCAAATATAAACAGTCATACAACCTACTTATTTTCTTTAACTATAGATTCATAGACACTGAAAAATGCAGGCAAACAATGTGTAAATGAATAATTTAATAATTTGTAGCACCAAACAATTTAAATGATAAAATATAAAATGACAACAAAACCATAATTGCAAAAAGTCAACATAGAAAATAGCCATATTCTGATAAATCAACATTTGAAATGGCGAGCAACTCGAGCCGTCCCTCCGTGGAGCAGAGGTCTGGGCAATTTGACAATTCTTCTTCTTCATTATCAAAAATTTGGCAACATTTATATTTTGGTGAAAATGATGTTTGGTCTAATCCAGATTGCAGTGGCCCTGTGTTGCCTTTTCGACATATCAGCGGAGACTTGAAAATTTATTGTTGCTGTCTTTGCCATCACTCCAAAGAGATTTTCCTTCCTCCAAAACATGTTGTACAGCCTCCTTCATGGCTTCAGCTGTTGTGTAAACAACATTTCTATTTGACTCTCTGTGAACTCTGTTTCTTTCCAAAGAGATTTTCCTTCCTCCAAAACATGTTGTACAGCCTCCTTCATGGCTTCAGCTGTTGTGTAAACAACATTTCTATTTGACTCTCTGTGAACTCTGTTTCTAACCATTTTATCTGGAAGAGGAAAAAAAAAGGAAAACAACTGAATTTTTGAAAAATCGATTTATTAAAGAATAATTATTTAATTTAAAATATCTTATCTTAATCTTCACTGGTATTAAAATCTAGGCCAAATTGATACTTTTTATGATTTAAGTTATATTCCACAAACTTGCGTTTAACATATGTATGTCAATATTTTAAAATATTATTAAAGAGCATAAATGGGGCACATTGAATCAATAGCTTAAATGATCCACTGTGCCCCGAGATAAAAAAATTAAACAAATTTAATTTTCTGCTACATGGCTGGCTTCATAGGACAGGTAAATTGTTTTAATACATTCTACTAGGTCGCTAATGCTAATCAATTAGGGGGAGTTGGGGCACAGTGGATCAGAAATCTTCTTTTTTTTAATAATCCAAAAGTTTTCACAGATATTTGAATGTTGTATGTGCACAATGATTGTATTACATCTTGGCCTTGGATAGGAATCCTTAAAATGTGGCTAAATATGATATTCTTGCCCACAGAGCGTTTCAAAGTGTGCAGGGGTAAATGATTCACTGTGCCCCGGTACCGGGGCACAGTGAATCACTACCTGGGGCACAGTGAATCAATATGGAAAATGAATCATTATCTGTGGCTCACTTAAAATTGACTTAAATTATAGTGAGGGTTGTGAATTTAATGCAATTATTGCACTGAATGTTATTTTTCATATGATAATCTTGTATAAACTCAAATATAAACAGTCATACAACCTACTTATTTTCTTTAACTATAGACTCATAGACACTGAAAAATGCAGGCAAACAATTTGTAAATGAATAATTTATTTATTTGTAGCACCAAACAATTTAAATGATAAAATATAAAATGACAACAAAACCATAATTGCAAAAAATCAACATAGAAAATAGCCATATTCTGATAAATCAACATTTGAAATGGCGAGCAACTCGAGCCGTCCCTCCGTGGAGCAGAGGTCTGGGCAATTTGACAATTCTTCTTCTTCATTATCAAAAATTTGGCAGCATTTATATTTTGGTGAAAATGATGTTTGGTCTAATCCAGATTGCAGTGGCCCTGAGTTGCCTTTTCGACATATCTGCGGAGACTTGAAAATTTAATGTTGGTGTCTTTGCTAACAGTTGTAATAGATTTTCCTTCCTCCAAAGCATTGTAGTAATGGTCTGGGCAACTTAACAATGATTCTTATTCATTATAACAAATTTTGCAGCATCTATATTTTAGGTTGGCTTTTCTACATATCTGCGGAGACTTGAAAATTGAATGTTGGTGTCTTTGCCATCAATCAGTCCAAAGAGATTTTCCTTCCTCCAAAACATGTTGTACAGCCTCCTTCATGGCTTCAGCTGTTGTGTAACCAACATTTCTATTTGACTCTCTGTTTCTAACCATTTTATCTGGAAGAGGAAAAAAAAAGGAACACAACTGAATTTTTTAGAAATCGGTTTATTAAAGAATAATTATTTAATTTAAAATATCTTATCTTAATCTTCACTGGTATTAAAATCTAGGCCAAATTCATACTTTTTCTGATTTAAGTTATATTCCACAAACTTGCGTTTAACATATGTATGTCAATATTTTAAAATATTATTAAAGAGCATAAATGGGGCACATTGAATCAATAGCNTCTTATCTTAATCTTCACTGGTATTAAAATCTAGGCCAAATTCATACTTTTTCTGATTTAAGTTATATTCCACAAACTTGCGTTTAACATATGTATGTCAATATTTTAAAATATTATTAAAGAGCATAAATGGGGCACATTGAATCAATAGCTTAAATGATCCACTGTGCCCCGATTCACTGTGCCCCGTGATAAAAAAAATTAAACAAATTTAATTTTCTGCTACATGGCTGGCTGCATAGGACTGGTAAATTGTTTTAATACATTCTACTAGGTCACTAATGCTAATCAATTACATCGAATTTTTAAAATCTTAATAATAAAATCTGTGAAATAAAATTAGAGAAGGTCCTAAAATTTACTTTTGATGGTAAAAAACATACCTTACCTTGTAAAATTTCAAATTGACGTTAGAACAAGCAATGCTGTATAAATAAAGTTGGCGGATGTAAATACGCAAATAATGATGACATCAGCAACAGAAATCTCCCGGTGATTTGGTAGAAAATACCACTGATTCACTGTGCCCCTTGATCCACTGTGCCCCAACTCCCCCTATATCGAATTTTTAAAATCTTAATAATAAAATCTGTGAAATAAAATTAGAGAAGGTCCTAAAATTTACTTTTGATGGTAAAAACTTAACTTAACTTGTAAAATTTCAAATTGACTTTAGAACAAGCAATGCTGTATAAATAAAGTTTTCGGATGTAAATACGCAAATAATGATGACGTCAGCAACATAAATCTCCCGGTTTTTTGGTAGAAAATACCACTGATTCACTGTGCCCCTTGATCCACTGTGCCTCAACTCCCATACACTTAAATTAAGGCTACATACAATAAAATAAAGGCCACATACAATTAAATAATGGCTACATACAATTAAATGAAGGCTACATACAATTAAATGAAGGCTACATTCAATTAAATGA
>CAXITT010000583.1:458791-468981 GCA_964033795.1 Lymnaea stagnalis | reverse complement strand
TTTTCTCTTTGAGAATACCAAGGATTATGTAATAATTCTCTTGTGAAATATTGTGATATGTGATTAAATATAGGATATGGTAAAAGTGGAGTTCAGGTGGATATATTATTTTTGCTTGAATTTCTTACTTTCACGTGTAAACTATGTTAATTCTTTATAAAAAGTATTTTAAAAGTAAAATACCATCTTTTGATTGGAATACAACAACAATGAAATAAAAAAAAAGTATGGTTTCATGAATCTTTTGTCTTTTACAGAGCCATTGTGGTAAATCAAGGATAACTCTTCTGTCTTTAAAGATACATTATAAAAGTTGCCCAATTGGATGAATCTTGGTTAAATAAATGTTGTATTTATTTATAACTTCACTATCAAATATAAACCGGAGTTGCCTGGGATTGCATTCAGAAAAAAACAACAACCTGTTACTTCCTTTTAATTCACATTGCAATTAAGCCAAATTTCAACAACAAAACAACACCACTATATTTTTAAAAAATTATAATAATTTATCTCTAAAATAACTTATGTAAACCTTTAGTTTTTCCCGTTTTCTGTTAGCATCCCGTTGTCCAAAAGGATCATGATGGATTCCGATCCCGCCGTGTAGAATCCCGGTCTGAGTGGGATCTCAGTAAGATCCCATTTTCGGTGGTATCCCAATCCAAATGAGATCCCAATCCGATGGGATCCCATTTCCGGTGAGATCCAGGTCACGGTAGTTATAAGGAAATTTCATACTTGGGCATACGTAGCCAGTTTACAAGCCACATAGCAATTGTTAAGAGCGCCTTACGAGAAATTCCATAGTTGTATTAACGTTATTTGTTGCCTCACAAAGTTCGTGTATCAAATGCTGCACCATTTAAAATTTCCGTTGAATCAACAATTTCAATTATTGTCTCTTGGTCGTCCTACCATTTTGAACAAAATGATCCCACTACCAGCAATACCTCAAAACGAGTCCGTCTTATTCTATATAATCACTAGCCCTCACCCTCATTTTACTAAGCGCAAATCAGTCACCATTAATAAGCGCATTTGCATAAGAAAAAAGGGTAGGGATGCTCAAATTAGAGCTGACCAATCATGGACAACATATTTGCAGCCATCAGTATGAGCTGATTATCAATAAATGATCAGATTTCCCCCTTTCCTGCAACATCCACAAATATTTTTGTTTTAAAGTGGACACGTGATCACACATTGGCACATATTCATGGACCCCCCCCCTTCACTCCAGGACAATGATGACGTGTGTCCCTGCTGCCTTAGTCGGTAATCCACTTCTAATCCCCACCCCCACCAAGACTTCAAGGGACAACCCGAATTCTCGAGTGCTCTGAGAGGAAAAAAAAAAGAAAGTGGGGGTGGAGAAGGGGGCGCTCGTGCGTTTTGTGAACATGCCTACAGTTTGAAAAATTTTGTTTAGCATACTAACTTATAGGTGGTTAAAAATCTGTGCCATAGGGAAAAAAAAAACAAAACAAAAAAACAAATGGGGCTATGTAACTTTGGTTGGGGGAAGTTTAAAGACTCTTTAAAAATCAAATAAAAAGAAAAAGGTGATTTAAAATTCAGTAATATAGTTGACTACAACTGCCTAGATACTTCGCCGAAGCAAGGGACACTCCAACTAAAATTTTCAAATGCATCTGACACAGACATAGACCATATCATAGGAAAGAGCTGGCTTTAAGCTTTCCAATGACACTTATAGGAGAAAAGTTATGAATTTTGTAGTGATTTATTTTTCCCCACTATTCGGCTTTGCATTTAATTTTTAAAACTGTGATGGCATTATTACTCTTTTTGTACTATTTTGCTTGTATCTTTTTGGCTATTAAAGTTAAAGCTCTCAAATTTGGAGGAGACATTTACAATACAATGTTTAACAGAATAAATTGTGAATTAACTTATTATATTTAATTAAATATGACTTTATGAGCATTTGGCGTGGATAACAACAATTGTCGAAAAATTTATTTGTTAAAAAAAATGACATAATTACAAAACCATTAAAGCTATTGCTATAAAATTTTCAATACAAACAGATAATGTCCATCTAAAAGTAAGGTAAATTTAAAATAAATGTAATGCAAATCAGAAAAAAGTACGCATTAGAAAAAATATTGGGAAGCGTTATACGCAGTCGGCTGCGTATAACCCTGAGAGTTATACGCAGTCGACTGCGCATAACCCTGTGGGTTATACCCAGCCGACTGCGTATAACTCTCAGGGTTATGCGCAGTCGGCTGGGAATTTAGCCAAATAAGGTTTATTACCGGTATTTTGGCAATTAAAAAAAAAAGTATTATGCGTAATTAGCCGCAAGATGGGTTGTTTTGAACTGTAACTTTTTATGTGTTTAACGTAAAATTGTAATTGAATTAATTTTAATTAATAATGAAATTGAATGATAGCAATAGTATTAGTGCTATTATTAGTATTATTGCTTGTATCTTATATATTATAATTATAAGTCAAAGTCTACATTTCTTAGAGTCTAAGCCTAAGTCTAAGATTTTTTAAAAGGCAGATCCATGGTCTAAGTCTAGTTATGTATTCTGATTGATTAGGTTTTTATAGGTTGCTATGACTATTTGGTTGGTTTTACTGACTAATTCAGGAAATACATTCTATTTATTTTTTTTTAAATTATATCATTTATGATTATTTTTTTTATGACCAAAATGTAACAGTTTTCAGCTTCCATGCAAAACTATAACTGTGTGAATGTATTACTTACAGTGCCCCCTCTACAGAACCCCCTGCCCCTACGGCGATTTTCTTACTGCTGCTCCACCCATGATTATATTTATTACTGTACCAGAGAAACATGATCTTATCTGCCACAAAATTAGTTAACAACACAAAATATATGTTAACAACACAAACATATATTATGATAATTATAAGTATAACATTATTAACATTACATTGGTCAAGTTAATTCGTATAATGTTTAAACATTTTTTAGCCAAAACAAAAGTAAAATGATAAGCGGAGTTGTTTTTTGGTTCATTCTCGAGAACAAACGTAGCAACTAACACGTTGGCTTTCCGTTGGCTGAAATTGAACTCCAGACAACCTACTTGGGGTTTGGTCAGTTTTTACCCTTCGACCACCCAGTCACCCCAATAACGAAGTACCCTTATTGATTGATAATGTAACACAGGAAGTATATATAAGTGACTTGCCGACTGCGTATAACTCTCAGGGTTATACGCAGTTGGCTGCGCATAACCACTTCGAAAAATATTTCATGAAAGTGACAGCTGCCGAGACCTTTTTACATTAAGATAGATAACTTTCAAACTAATAATGCTAATGAGCTTAATGCAATGAAATTTTCAGCAATATAGATAATGACAATTAAGGTTAGGTCTTCAAAAAGGTTAATAAAGAGCAGTGGACTGAGTGGAAGATAAATAGAGATGGATAACATTAACAAATAGACTGAAAAAAAAAATAATGCTGATGAGCTTAATGCAATGAAATTTTCAGCAATATAGATAATGACAATTAAGGTTAGGTCTTCAAAAAGGTTAATAAAGAGCAGTGGACTGAGTGGAAGATAAATAGGGATGGATAACATTAACAAATAGACTGAAAAAAAAAGACTGTTTTCAATTAAATTACGCAAATTAAAGAAATGTCCCTAGTATTAAAATTTATTTATTTCATTAATTTAATTCTAGTATTAATAGAGGTCTATTAACACATCCTTATAACTAGTTGTCTTAGTTTATCTAATAATAATAGAGTAATAGAGAATAAATACTGCAGAAAAAAAAAGGAATTCATATTACTATTATTGGCAAATTGATAAATTTCTTATTTACAAAGAATAATTGTACAAACAATTAATTTAAAACAAATTTTTATTTTTTGTATACATTTATATTGTTTAATTATATTAGAATCAAAAACATTTGTTTAATCAGATGTTTCAACGATTTAGAAATGTTTTCTTTAAACCTTTATTTCCAAATAATTTCACATCCCTCCGGTCAATAAAATAATGTAAAAAAAGATGGCCGCCGTTTTTTCATAACATGTGGATTTTTTTTGTTCGCTCGGTATCATAAATTCTAGCAACAGGCAGTAATGTTAACAATAAATGCTTTCAATGTTACTGCGATCAAGCTAGCTCGTCTTAAAGATTTAATTCTCGCATCCTTCATGCAAAAAAAGAACACGAGTTTAAAATTAGCGACAGTTTGCGCTCCATTTGTTCGTCTGAGACAGGTCAGAATGATGCAGTATTTATACCATTAAATAACTTCAATTTACTGCTCTTTTTTAACATCTCTCCCAATTTTTATTTTAGTCACTTTTATATTTTCCCGTATGTCTTAACAGAGTTATCCCAAAATAATTCACGAAAAAAATCATAACTTTCTTTAGAATTGACCTAAAAATATAAATTTGGTATCAATGAATTGCATTTTCAGGCCCTATCTAACCAACTAGCTCTTAAAGCTATAACTTAATTTTGAAAATTTTGCCCAAGTACCTAACCATTGTGACCGGAATTCTTCAGTGAATAGAGTTTAAGACTGAAACTGATTTATTTTTTGAAAATGATGCATAATAGGAACGACAAAGCCTAACATATACCGAAACCCGCCCTTCACTGCTGGTCACAGAAATGTACCACGCAAATCCGGCGTTTTTCTTTGCCCGCGACGTCCGGTATTGGCGTACCTACTCCTAGTAAATTTGAATCGGAAATGGGTGTCGGCGCAGTAGGATCCGAGTTTTTAATTTTTCATGTGCATGTAATTTGAATGAATAAATGAGTCCTTTTGGCCTATAATTAATTTAGGTTTGACTCTGCCCATTAACATTAGGAGAAATGTTGAACTACATTCCAATTGAGTTAATTTCTTTATCTCAACTTTAAGTGAGGAAAATCGTATGTCAATATAAGGCATCTTCGCATTAAAAAATTCGGTCTAAATATTGAAAGTAGGTCTTTCATATTAAAAGTAGGCTTGCATAATTTGTTGAAGTACACGTGTGCAAAATTTCATTGAGATAGCTCATGAAACATTTTCACAATTCTCAACGTTGACCTCATTATGCAAAGGTCGCACAGGCCATTTTGGATTAGTGATTCTGCCCCCTTTTAAATAGCCCAAAACTTAGCTTAGGAAATATTCATTTGGGGTCATCACTTTCAACTTCACTTACTTGGTTCATGTGGTCCATGTTAAAAAAGGACAAATTAAATCGTACTTTAAAAATTCATAACTTTAAAACTACAACAGCTAAAAATATGATTTTGGTGTTATCATTCTTTAAAAAATTAGCTTTATTCAACTATGCCATTGGTTTATTTTTACAAAAAGTTTTAATTTTCTAATTCTAATCAAAGTACCTACAACTGCCTGTATTTAATTAATAAAGAATACACCTAAGTTTACATGATAAAATACGAAAGCGTTAAGAAATAATATACGCACCTGAACTCCACTTTTACCCAGTATGGTTTGTTAGAAATTCAATAAGTTAGACTAATATCAAATTACAATTACAGAAAAGAAAGTACTGTGGCCGATTTGCCGCCAAAAAAAAGAGATGTACAGCAACTTTGATCTTGATTGATGTCCTGCTAATGATTATAGAACTATACTTAAAATAGAACTTAAAAATACCATAAAATTATAAACATAAACGTATTCTTACTTTCTTTCAGCTGTACGTCCCATTTTTCTTCGTGTTTCTTCAAAGTCTTGAAAATATGGTAAATGGTACATTTCTCGATTGATAATAATGGTGACAAAGATGGCAACCAACAGGAAGTATCCGTCATAACCAACTTCACGTGATTCACGTGACCAGCCGGATCCGAATAGCCATTTGCGGCTATTGGTACTCGGGTACCTATAGCCACTTCGTAAAATGAATGCTTCAAAATATTAATGAGAACCGGTATTTTCAAAAAGGAGTGGCTATACGTACCCGTGTACCTATAGCAGCAATTAGCTATTCGGACCCGGCTGGTCACGTGAGGGCTTTATAATTAGGCAGTGTCTACACGTCCGGCGCGCCGGACGTCTATCTAAAATGAGTAGAACAGAGTATGGTTAAACCTGAAAAATTAAACGCAACAAAACAGCGAACGTGTCGGCAGAAAGCCTTCGTCAGCGAACAAAACAACAGAAAAAACGTTATAAAAATAAGAAATAGCACTTAGCTGGTAAGTAGTATCTGTGGGCCACACTTCTATTGCTGCCCACAGATACTACTTACCAGCTAAGTCACTGGCCTGTTAAAAAGATTTGACATTCCCCCCCCGCCATTAAAGACAGACGGGAGGGACTCCGCCTGACATTCTTATATAAAGTGATCATGGGACTGGTGCCTCGACTGGTGCCATCCCAGCAGGCACGTACCTCACCCCACAGAAGCCGGGTAGACTGATCAAAGTAAAACGCTCACTAAACACTGTCTTCACCACTGACAATCCCATCCGAAACATTAGCAAATGCTTCAAAGTGCCTCAGTGCACAACAGTGCAGCCCACGCACAATAATAGCATGGAACCACCTGGACAATGCCACTGTGAACTCGACATCGGCCGAAAGCTTCAAGGCTGCTCTGGCATCAGCTAGGAGCTGTTAGAATAGCAACATCATATCCCCAACCATTGCACAGATGCCAGTACATGAATGCAGCAACGAACAGAACCAGAAAAGAAAATATCTTTATAAGACTGAATATTTAAAGGAATTTCAGATTAGACGAGGCCTAAGCAAGGAGACTTACTGTCATACAAGTTATTTAATCTAAAATTTGATAGAGTTATAAAAGTGGTTCTCAACCTTCCTAATGCTACAACTCTTTAATACTGTTCCCCATGTTGTGGTGACCCCCCCTACCACAAAATTATTGTCGTTGCTACTTCATAACTGTAGAGTATGTGTGTTTTCTGATAGTCTTAGGTAACCCCTGGGAAAGAGTCAATCGACTCCCAAATGGGGTGAGAAGCGCTGAGTTATAAGAAGCATACCCCAAGACCTGCTCTCTACAATCAACCCCTTCAATATCTTGCATATGCATATGACTTTGTCGCACTGTAAGGGAAAAGTAGGAAAGATATATCAAAAGCCTTTATTGAATTAGAAGACTTTATAAAATGGATAAGCTATCGAATTTCTAGTTTAAAAATTAACTCAAATAAAATTAAAGCATCCAAGTTCACCCTCGCAATAATGCTTCGAGCATAAAATTACTATAAGCAGGGTTGGAAGTCATGAAGTCATTAAAATTAAAAAAAAAACACTTTAAAAAAAATTAAATGTATTCAAATACCTAGGATCTTTATGAACTGAAAGAAAATGAATTACTAACAGAAATAAAAGAAAGAATACTGGCAGGAAATAGGGGATACTGCAGTAGTCAGATATAAGCAAGTGAAACTTGGAACCTAACAAAACCAACAGTAAACCTATTAAACTCGTGGGAGAGAAAAGTTCCCAAGAAAGCCAAAGTTGACCTGATATTACCACTGCTCATGTTAATGAAGTAATCCAAATGTATTTTATTCTATCTTTGGTTATTTTATGAGAGTTAAAAAGTTGTGTAAGACTGATAAAATTATCTGATTAAATTACCATCTTTTTTTATGCAAAGGGGTCATTGGTGATCCTGTAATTGTATATATGTATCAGACTTTGAAAATAGTATTAGAAACGAGTTTAGCATATTACAAGGAAATAAAGTTCAGTTGAACCCATAAACTGTCATTGGTGAGGGATATTATTAGTAAAGTCACTGAAGGAAATTTAAAAGCTTGTGATTTGCCAATTTAAATGAAGTTCTCATTTAATTATTCTAAATTATGTAACTAGAGCTCAATCAAAATATTTATTTTAATTTCGCTGTATTTAACAACATAACAAAAACAAGAGATGTAACGATAAATGTGATTAAACATATGCTTGAATTTATTTGTATCATTATAATTGACTTGATTTACGTAAAATAATTGAAAATGCCTATCATAGATTTAAACCAATTCGTTCTTTTAGCTTTAAGTATGGTAGCAATTAATGATTTATGCATTTGGGGAAAGATAATGAGGTCATTTTACCTATAACAAGTTTTAGTTGATAAATATTTCTTTTATTTTCAGATGGCGTTCAAGAATTGAAGATAAAAACTATGAGGGAAGGGAAGACTCAAATGCTCTTCAGTTGGTGCCGAGCAATTCAAGGCAAAGAGAATGAAGAAAAGTCAATATCTGACATTGCTTTTATAAATAGATGGTGCTTATTATTGTATGTGAATGTGAGGCAAAGAGAAGATATTTACATTGCCTCAATAAATAGATGATGCTTAAACTAATTGTATGTGAGAGAAAAAAAATATATTAATGTTTAAAATAAAAGAAAGAAAAACATAGGAAGTTTTTAAAAATTTATTTAATTGAAAAGAGAAAATGAAAACATGAATGCTCTTTATTTTAGGGGGGAGAAAAACAAAAATTCTCGCCACGAAACTATCTCCAAGGAGATGAAAACATGAATACTCCTGGTGATATACAGTGAGTCATCTTTACAAAAGAAACATGTTAAAATTGATGGTGACTTGTTTGGTAACTTCAGGACTTGGTGAAATCCAAGCTACCTAAAAAATGTAGGCACCTTTTTTCACCAAGCCCTCCAATTACACATGTTACAGGCAAAGTGTGAAACCCAGGCATTCTATAAGATCTACTTCAATTTAAATGTTTATTTGCATATAAAAAGTCCAGGCACTAAAGCTATAGACAATACTGCTAATATCTCAACAGTCAATCTATAGAATGCCTGGATTTCATACTTTTCCTGTAAAATACAAATCAATCCATTATTTATTAACATTTGCTATTTGTCTAAAACCACCATAATCTTAAGATCTCGCAAATAAATATTTACAATGAATTCACATGGTTGGTGTTTAGTTTTTGTACAAAAGTCATTTGTATGTTTATCACATGAGGGACTTTGACATCATAATTCTGCATTGCCCGTTATTATTTTATTGCTTGTCGCCAAATAATTAGAATGTATTTGTGCACAATTGGAGTCTCATCATTTGATGACCAGCAATATACAATATCAAACATCCTTAACTGATTCTAAACAACATATTTACAATGGTATATGTTCAAAGTCTTAAAGTACGTTCACACTACAGTATAGTTACTAGGATTCTTGCCTTTTAAACAAGATTTGTTGAGCACTGAACAAAAAATGATTTGACTGTTTATGTAACTTGCCAGCAGAAACTGTACTGGACCAGTGAAATGAAATATGCCAGTCAGCATCTGATAAAGTATATAGAGTTCATGTTGTTGGCACCACTGGTGGTCAAATGTTCATGAAGGAAACACTATCTGTTGTCCAATGTTGAAATTTTGGAAGTCAAGGAGTCTTAACTTAATAAAAGATAAAGACTTACCTATTCAGGAGTGTCTCTGTTAGTGTTACAGAGAAAAGAAATCATGGATGTATCTCAGTTGTACGCAATCATGTATTATCTCAGTTGTATCCAATCATGGATGTATCTCTGTTATACCCAATCATGGATGTATCTCTGTTATACCCAATCATGGATGTATCTCTGTTGTACCCAACATGGATGTATTATCTCAGTGTTACACAATCATGGATGTATCTCAGTTGTACGGAACCCAATCATGGATGCAGTATCTCAGTCTCAGTGTTACACAATCAGATGAATCTCAGCTGTACCAAATCATGGATGTAGTATCTCAGTGGTACCCAGTCATGGATGAATATCAATTGTATCCCAATCATGGATGTATCAATTGTACCCTAATCATGGATGTATATCAATTGTACCCCAATCATGGATGTATATCATTTTTACCCCAATGATGGATTTAGTATCTCAGTGGTAGCCAGTCATGGATGTATATCAATTGTACCCCAATCATGGATGTAGTATCTCAGTGGTAGGCAATTATGGATGTATCATCTTAGTCACACTTAGTGGTACACCATCATGAATGCATCTCAGTCTCAGTTGTATGGTACCAAATCATGGTTGTAGTACCTCAGTTGTACCCAATCATGGATGAAGTATCACAGTGTTACACAATCATAGATGAATCTTAGGTGTACCCAATTATGGATGTAATTTCTCAGTTGTACTTGTACCCAATTGTGGAT
>CAXITT010000583.1:440580-456887 GCA_964033795.1 Lymnaea stagnalis | reverse complement strand
TCTCTTTTTGTTATTTTTCTTTTTTAATATGTGGCATGATTTAATTGACCTGAAACCAAACTCCCTTCATAGATCGCGTATTATCTCCCACTGAAGCAATTTTTCAGAATATTAATGATAAAATGACACAAACAATAGTTGACTGCAACACCAGGGAAGGTGAGAAAAAGCCTACTACACACTGGGGGTCTTAATCTGAACAGCATTTCAGTGGAATTTTTATTTAGCCATGTTAATTGAAATCCTCCTTTTAGGGCAGCATTTTCAATGTAGAGATTCAGCAAACTTCTGATTCATATTTGTTTTGATAACAAGGATGTTTGATCAATCCTTTCTGGCTTGTGACATCTTTGATCCCATAGGCGATGTATGAGAAGCATTCCTGAGTAATTTTGTGAGGTATTATGTTCCTGGAGAGAACATCACAGTAGGTGGACAACTGGTTGGTTTCAGAGGTCAGTGCTGATTTATTAATTCAATGTATGATATATGCCAAGCAAGCCCGAAAAATATGGAATAAAACTCTTCTTACCCTGTGAATCGTCTTCGAACTATCCTCTGAAGAGCTGCCCATATCTCTTCAAATTCAAATAAAATTTAAGTGCCCTGCCAGCAAAGAGAAATATTGGAATATCCCCAGAGATTGTGATTTCTCTCACAATGAAGGAACTTCATTGGAAGTAGCCAAAATTTCAGAACAGCCTATTATTTCATTCCCCTACAACTTGCAAAACCAATGGCAGAGAACATACTCACCCTATAGTTGGAACAGTGAAACAGAGCAAGATGTTCCTACCCAATAATAATATCTGCTCCTCGAAAAATCAGCGTTTTTGTTCAGACAGGAAACAACCATGTACTAACAGAGCTCAAGGCAGAAAATTGTATTGCTCCTGAACACAATACACAATCGTCCAGATATAGAAAGTGAAACTGAATGCAAGAAACCAGAGATAACAACAAAATCAAAGGAGGCATATATGCCATGGACCAAATAGCGAAGGTGTTCTCTGTTCTCTGTGAATACAAAAAAGTAAAAGATGGCCTTTGGTTGTGTTTTTCAACATTGTTGACTTGGCTTCCACTGCAGCCAATTACAGACAGCCAATATTGACATTGCACACAAAACATCCCCAGTGTTTTGAAATTTTTACAAACACTTCAAATAGCTGCCCAAACCACTTCAACTCAAGTTTTTAAAGACATATTTATATTTGCAAAGACCATTCTGTTCTTTTATGTATAAACTGTCCAAGCTGAGGTGCAAAGCCCTTTTTTCCATGTGTACATGTGACAATTCTGCTTTGTAATAGTATGATATGTTGAATACATGTTAATGTTATTATTGTTAGTACCACTACCCAAATGGATTCAGAATACAGTGGCACCTCTCATAACAAGTCATTCGCATAACGAGCAAAAAAAATGTTAAGAATTTGCTCCCTTAACGAGCGACATTTCACATAACAAGTTACGCAAAAAGGGGAAGTCCCTTTTCCCTGACATTCATTTGTGAGCCAGGACTTCCGCGTCGATGCATTAGTCTGTGTTTAGCACTCGGTCTGTTAGTGTATTGTTTTTGTGTGTGATCACCAGTTTTTACAAATTTTGCATTCAGACAGTATTCGAAATTTTTTATGTGCAAACTGTAATAACCTGTGCTAAAATGTCTTCGAAGAAAAAACTACAAGAAGACAATCGTAAGAGAGAAAAAATAACTGATGAAATGAAACATAAAATCATTGTAAAGTGAGAAAAAGGTGTGGGCGTGGCAAATCTAGCGCGCACATACAATCGGTCAACATCAACAATCTGCACTATTTTCAAGAACAAAAACAAAATTAAGGAGATGGATGCTTCAAAGGAGGTGTCAAGAATGTCTTTGAAACGGTTACGTATTCTTGATAATGTTGAGAGGTTGCTTCTAATATGGATAAACGAGAAGCGATTACAAGGCGACACTATTAATGAAAACATTATTTGTGAGAAGGCGAAACTTATTTTCGCCCAATACAATTTTCTAAATTGTATTCCAAGTTGTTACACTCCTTAAAAATTCATAAGTAATTTTATTTGAAAAAAATGTTAATAACATTTTTTGAAAAATGAGTATTTTTTCAGCATGGAACGCATTATCGTATTTTACATTGGTTTGTATGGGAAAAATTGTTTCGTTTAACGAGTATTTCCCTTAACGAGTAAGAGTCTGGAAGAATTATGCTCATTATGAGACTTTCCACTATATTTATTTATTGTCAAAAATTAAAATTGAATTTATGGATTACACAGACTCAAATAATCAATAAATAACAACCAAACAATAATGTTCATAAGCCAGTTTAGATCTTTTTTCCTTCTATTAAATTATGCTTGGGACTGTAAAAAAAAAGATTACGCCCCCAAAAATTAGTCACTTTTGCATGCTTTATATTATATACTTTATATAATTGCAACCACCAAGGCCAAGGTGCTAATTCCAACTACCTCGTGGATGAGGACGAGTATGAGAAAGGTTATTAAATAGGAGACTCGAGATACCACCAATCACAGTCTGTCTCCGGGTGTATTACACCCAGTTGCGATGGAAAGGGTTTGAATAGATATATATTTACATTGACATTCTTTAAAGGCTGCGACTTTTCGTACCCGGGTACTAAAAGTGAGAGATTGGGATACTATTGTAAACTTACTTCTTCAGTTTTACTAAAATAAACTACCACAAATGACATCCGAATAGCTTGAGTCTAATGGTACCCGGGTGCGAATGGCAACGCTGCATGTCTGGGTCCATTTTGACTCAGCAGTGCTATTAGGACGTTATTTTTAGTGGTAGTTTATTGCAGTTAAACTGAAGAATTAAGTTTACAAACATATAGTCCATTCAATACCTGCTTTTGTCTTACAAACCCAACAATAAAATTTTTAATAATTTTTTAATCCAAACCTCTCACTTCTGGTACCAGGGTACGAATAGCCACTTTGTTCTTTAAAAAAACTAAATTTAGTAAATTAAATAGCTTGATTTTAATTTAATTAACCTTAATTAAATTAAACCTATGCCTATACTATAATATTTGACTTCACACAGTACCCCCACCTCACACACACAACAGTTCAGAACAACCAACTAATGACTAATGTTTGGGCTAATTCAAAGGACGAATGCCACGGGTCTTTTGGCGGGTGTTTATTATAGTTGCAGTGAATTAGGGATCGATTTAGGGATACATTCGTGAATTGCGATAAAATAGTGGCATTCGTCCATTAAATTTACCAATGTTTGCTTTGTGTTTTTGAAAAATCTTTGTATCTTGACAAAGTTATCTTTAAAGTCAACAAAATAATTTTGGAAAAGTTATTCAAACCACAAAAGAATTCTTTATCCTAAGGAAAGCTAATAAAATTATGTTGATTAAAAAAAAACTTTTGTTATAAAAGAGTACTCAATTAGAGGCAACTCAAAAAATTATTTTGTCCACCAAGGTGACAGCAGTTAGTTCCCATACTTTCATAAAGAATTAGGAATAGTAACCAAGTTAATACGATCTTTCACCAAGGTCACAAGAGTTAACTTTCTTGAAGCGAATAAATAAAATTACCATAATAATTAATGGGAAGTTATCGCTGTCGTCTTTAAAAGATCTGTTTGTTTTAATGGTTGCTTCCCTTTGACCGTATTTCGCAAAATTTAGCGGGAAAAGTATCTCTATTTCCCGTATTTATGTTACCGGTGTTCAGTAGATTAACACTAAATTCTTAAGCTAATATAATTGGATTTGTGCACCTGTTACTTTTCTGAAATAATTTTACATTTTTTAAATATTTAAAATACATTTTAATATACATTTTAATAGAAGTAGTCAAAATGACTTTTATACTTTTAAAGAGAATTCTTCTGGGATATCCTGTTCATTATTATAATAAATTCAATTTTTTTTTGTTGTAAATTTGATTTTAGAGCATGTTTTATTTTTGTATAAATAATTTATTAAGAAAATATTAAAAAAGACTTTCGATTTTTCAATATTTATAAACTGATATGAAATTTATAGTAACAGAGATTTATACCCTATGATTGTTAAATTATTTTTAAAATTTCAAATTAGTTTATACCTTACTAGTAAGGTCAGTTACTTTATACTTGTTAGCATTGATAAAAATTAATAACCTTTGATTTGGGACATATTACCCAACCCTTGCCTTGCAGGCTATCATTCAAAAGAGCTCATATAGAAAGTTCAAATTCAAACATTCTGATAATGGTAAAATTGATAATTCTAGAGTTATACTTATGTCATGCTCCACTTGGTTCTTTTATCCCCTGACACTGGGATTTCTTTTCACCTTATGGATCACCTTAATGAATCGAAAACACATTGTGAACATAAACTTTTAATTGCTAAAACTGTTTTTGGTGTTAAATAATGTCATGTTTAGTGAGACTTTTTTATTTGTCCTTTGAAAATTGTTTTAAATAGTCATAAACACTATAGCAATCTTTTGAAGATAGAATGTTTCTTAAAGTATTTAATAGCTTCAATCGGACATCCCTCCCCCATCCTACTTTTGTTTTTTAAATTCGCCACCCCTAATTACTTGCTATAGGTGAAAACTTCTTATCATAATCATAAAAAAAATTCAAATTTACTACTCATGTGCTTTGTTAAATAAATCATTCAGTCAAAGCCACCTTTTGTCCATTAACTAAAAACTATAAATATAGTTCTTAGTACATTCTTTATTAGTGTTGTAATAAATATGATTTCATTGTTAAGCTTTCCAGCCTTAGACCACGGCACAAAGGTAAAGTGATTTGAAGGAAAAGAATAGAAACACAAGAAAAAAGGAACTAATTTTGTAGTGTATGGAGAATTCATTTTTTCTTGAGTGAAGGGAGTGAACGACATAATTTTAATGGAGAAGGTTGACATGTTGTATTTTTCAGATGGATTTAATGAATTAATTATTAGATACATTTTTGTACGTGTATGGATATATATTTTTCATATTACACTATAAATGTTCGAACAATTCTGATGTCAAGGAACCATGTGATGTATTTATCAAATATCTTAATAAAGTACTGTGTAATTTTCATTGGACCTTATTACTTCTTGGCTGAGAAAGAGACGGTCGTTTGTAAAGGTGAATGAGATAGTTACAGTGGCAAATCATCAATTGCACTGAAGAAATAAAATACATTAGCTCACATTATAAACGTTACATATGATAACTAGGAAGTATAAATGTTTATGCTTTAAAATGAGTGTTTGTGTGATAACTTGATA
This sequence comes from Lymnaea stagnalis, assembly GCA_964033795.1. Taxonomy (NCBI): domain Eukaryota; kingdom Metazoa; phylum Mollusca; class Gastropoda; family Lymnaeidae; genus Lymnaea; species Lymnaea stagnalis. Next base: position 451,599 of record CAXITT010000583.1, on the reverse strand, counting down.
ATGTATATATTTTATATATTTTGATGAGTAATAAATAAAATTCTTTTTTTTTTTCTCCAGAAATTATTAAACCCACTAGAGCCACATTTACAATACCTAACTTGAGAGACGATGAAATGACAAGATTTCTATTGTCAAAGATGATTGTGACATCCTATTTTCAAATATGCAAATGCTGCAACTAATGGTAGTGCTTATTGATAACTTCATTCAGCACTGCTTATTTTTTAATAAAATTTATACCAATTTGTTTCTGAGTTCTTGTGAAATCTGTGATTGAACTTGTATTTGTATCTTTTAAATCAGGTGTTTATCTGGAAGTTATTTTTAAAAGGAGATTACCACTCCCTAAAATATTATCTTTTACAGTTTAAATTAGAGTACCAGTATATAAAAAGTATACATAATTGTACTCAATATAATTTTTAAAATCTAATGCAGTGTACTACAAATGAGCGTTCTGTTCATTTTAATACATAAATCAGGAATGATTTCCCTAAACTTGGTAAAGGGATGTCATCAAAAATATACCGGGTTATAAAAATTGTCAAGAGCTGGAGAAGATATCTAGAGAATGGAAGAAATGGAAAGAAATAGTTAATGGCTTATTTTCCACTGGCAGTTGATCAGACTGAGAAGAGGAGTACTGCTAATTCTCTTTTTAACTACCAGTATCTCATAACTTGTCAAATAGCACCTAAAATTCCCATTAAATCAATTTAAAAATTATATTGATTATTTTTTTTATTAATGAACTTTTATTTATGAATGTTCAGGAGAGCTTTACTATACTTGTACAATGTAACAGTGTTTTTGATAAATGTAAGCTTTTTACTATGATTATATCTCATTCGAAGGTCCTTATTTAAATATTTATTAAATCTAAAGTCAAGTTTTTCTACATTCTACCCAAAAAAAATGTTTATAGCATGACTCAAGCAATAATATAAGAAGATTTTACGTTTTCTGTGGAAATTATTAAAAAGTGGACCTAAGGGGTCACTACAGAAGAACAATTTAATAACTAACCTAAACTGCGCCTATAGTAAGTTAAATAATTTAAAAAGTTGAACTTTTTAATTTAATCAAGGGGGCACCCATTTGCTATAATAGCAATGAAAACAAAAAAGGAGGGTGGGGGTAGGAGAATTAAATTTCTAATTGTTATTTGTAATCAGGGTTACGGAGCCCAGGAGCAATATTTTCTTTGCCTGGAGCTCGAGCTGGTAAAATTTCTCATTGATCCAATTGGAAGTACTAAGTAGTCATTAGTGTCACAGGGTTATAGTATATATGCTGTACAAGTAATAAGCCTATTTATAAATACCTTTCAATTACATCATGCCCTTCGCCGATTTATTGTCTAATATTTCTATTACATCTTTTTCTAAATTAAGTGCATTATTATTACTTGGAGGCTGCTGTTGTTTTGATAACTTAGCTTAGTCAATGTAAACACGACCAAGTGACCTAGCTTGATGAAATTCTTCTTAGTGTTTGTTCATGCGATTGGTGACCTAGCTTGATGAAATTCTTCTTAGTGTTTGTTCATGTGATATGGAGGTTGCATAATCATACAGATTTTAAGAAATTTGCATGCCATTACAATTTGATCAAATAGTGATTTGAAAGTTATGACAAGGCTTCTTACAAAAATTGATTCAAATGTATGAATGAAAATTTGATGAGAATTTGATTGTGTGAACTGAGCATTAGGGTAATTCATTCAGCTCATCAGTCTATTTGAACCAACTGGTCAAAGTAATACATTTTATCATTCAGTCTTCATGCCAAGACAGGTTAGGGTAATTAAAAAGTCTATATTATTAGTTTTTGTGGAGCAGCACATTCATACAGCAACAAGGTGACATTTATTTGAATTACAAATGAAAAATAGCATAGGTTTAAAACCATTAATGTTAAATTTTGAGTGATTGAAACAATGAACAGGTTGATTGAAAAGTCTAAAAATTTTAGTTGTGTGTTAGTAGAAATTTATTTTATTAATAATTTGGTAAATTTGTTTACTTGGGTTGAGACATTAAGGTGTCAGCCAAGATGGTGTGTTGTACACTCAGATGAGAGTCAAGATGGTGTGGTGTACATTCAGATGTCAGCCAAAATGATGTGGTGTATGTTCAGGTATCAGCCAAGATGGTGTGGTGTACATTAAGTTGTCAGCAAAGATGATATAATGCACAATCAGCAGTCAGCCAAGATGGTGTGGTGTACATTAAGGTGTCAGCCAAGATGGCGTGGTGTACATTCAGCTGTCAGCCAAGATGATATGGTGCACAATCAGCTGTCAGCCAAGATGATATGGTGCACAATCAGCTGTCAGCCAAGAATCTATGATATAGATTTACTGAAACGTCTTGGTTTTCACCGCCAAGTCACTTGTGTAGAATGCATTAACCTGGAAGTGAAAAAACAAAATATTAAAATAATATTATTTACTGTCCCTTTACAATAATATTTTTATTCATTTACTTCAACTGCTTCATGTACTTCATCTACTTCACTTTAGCTGCAAGACTCATAGAAGATGAAAATATGTGTTGGTTATTGTTACATGTAACAAAGACTGCAATGTCTACATCAAAGTTATGCATCTGAAAAAAAAAACACTATAACAAAAGAAGCATTAGTAAAATTTAAGAAAAAAAGTACTCCTATATCATACGTGTCAAACTTAAGGCCCGTGGGCCACATTAGGCCCAGCGTACAATTATATCAGGCCTGAGAGGTCTTGACCGGCGTACAATTATATCAGGCATGAGAGAGAATTTTAGGCTCAAATATTTTTAATGGCCTTGCGATATAAAGTGCAAATCATATTCCCTAATAATCTGCCTTGTCCAAGGATAGGCTACCTGAGAGCGTTCTCGCTTTTTCTATCAAAATAAGCGACAGTAAAAGTTGTGTAGTGAGTGGATGTTTGTCGTTACAGTAACCTAGCAACATTCAGTTGCTCATTTTGGATAGGCGCATAAGAAATGAAAGTGGTGTAGAGCCTGGATATTACATCACACTTTCCTGCTATGGCTAACGTGTTATCAATCTGTACCTACTTTGTGGAGATAATGTGGCTGTGATCAAGGAATATAATCTGAGACTAAACATCAAGACAAGTTAAAATTCCTGAATGCAGAGTAGAAGCAACAGAAGGTAGAAGAATTGAAGATGAATGTTTTTCACCAAAGCAAAATCACATACTGAAGCTGCTGTGAAAGCAAGTTTTATTGTGGTGAAGGAGCTTGCAAAATCAGGCCAACCATTTACAGGAGGAGCTTGTGAAGTGCTGCATGATGAAAGTGTGTGACATCTTGTGTTCAGACAAAAAGCAGATGTTTGCAAATGTAAGCCTTAGCAGAAATACCGTTGCTGATCGGGCTTGTGAGATGGCCACTGATGTGAAAACACTAGCTGATCGAAAAAGACAAACACTTTGTTGCATTCTCACTTGCTGTCGATGAAAGTAATGACACGACTGACACTGCACAGCTGACTGACACTGCACAGCTGACTGACACTGCACAGCTCGCTATCTTCATCTGTGGAGTGGTCTCCAGTTTCAATGTTACAGAAGAAATATTGCACATGGAATCCATGCATGAGAAATGACAGGAAAAGAAATGTTTGACAATGTATGTCAAAGTTTAACCGACATGAACCTGCCTTGGGACAAACTAGCTGGACTTACAACAGATGGAGCACTGGCGATGAACAGCGAAAAAAGGGGACTAGTTAGTTGGAAGGATGTGGTTAAAAATGCAGGATAAATTTACTGGTGGATTGATAGCATATCACTGCATCATACACCAAGGCTCGCTGTGTGGTAAAGTCCTCAACATGGAAGGTGTAATGAGCACTGTTACACAAACCGTCAACTTTATCAGAGCCAAAGGTTTAAATCACAGGTAATTTCAATATTTTTTTTGCTGGAAATAGACTCAAGAGTTCGGCGACATGCCTTATCATACAGAGGTGCGGTGGCTAAGTCTGATAAAAGTTCTTAGTAGATTTTTCCAGCTGATTGATGAAATCTCTCAATTCATGGACAGCATTGGGAAAGACTCCACAGTTTTTCGGGTTAAAAATAAAAAGCGACTTGAACCTGCAGCTCCAGGCACGGGACCACTTGATCACTGATATGCCTGATGCAGTGAAGGTATTTCAAGTGAGCTGTGCTTAAGGGAGACACACATGCAACTTGTCTCCCTGTTCTTGTTGCCAAGCAATGTTGAACCAAGTCAACCTATGTCATAGATGTGGAAACTGCACCTGCAAATTTGTAGATGGAGCTGATAGAGCTGTAATGGGAAGTTTAGAAGGCTTCCAATTGTTGCATTGTATAATAAGTTAATAACTTGTTTGTTTACACCGAAATAGTACATTTTTTTAAAGATAGTAAAGTCTTTGGTTGATTTTTTAATAAAAAATTTGGCTGTGTTCATGCCATGTCATCCATCCATCCTTGTGGCACTATGGCCCATGTAGGGCTTTGGCCTGCCTCACTACTTCCTTCCAATCAGACCTAATTAATGCTTTTCTTTTCCATGCTTGGATTACCAGCTGTTGTAGATCTTTTTCCACATCATCCATCCATCTAAGCCTAGGTCTGCCTTTGAGCCGTTTTCCTCTGGGGTTTGGTGATGTACCCCCTTCCCTCTTCTGTCATTTGGCATTCTCTTTAAGTGTCCTGCCCAGCGTAGCCTGCCCTTTTTTATTTCTGCTACTAGCGTGGGATCCTGATATAGACTGCACAATTTCAGGTTGGTACGTATTCTCCATCCATATTCATCCTTTGTCATATATTTCCTGGAGATATTTTCTCTCCCATGTGTTTAATAGGTTTTCTGCTGTTTTTGTTTAGGTCCTAGTCATGCCCTGTCAGCTTATTATTAATGGTGATACTTAGATACTTTTGTGTCTACTTCCTCAATACTGTGATTATTTATTGTGAGATCTGTAATTGAGTGATTCCCCCTTTGGAAATCAACAACCATTTCTTTCAGTTTTGAGATACCGGTATTTAACTAAAGAAAATTTTCATTGCACCAACTGATAAAGCTAGTAAGTTGTGATATGCTTTCCCCTTCAGATATTAAGCAATGGTAGCATCATCAGTAAATTTAATTATTGGAACGGTGTTGCTTGGGCTCTGGGTATTATTGGTATATATTGTATACAGGACAGGGGAGAGAACGCAACCTTGTGGTACCCCGGTACATATTTCTCTACTTAATGATATTTGGTCATTCAACTTGAAATATTTGTTAAAAAGTTCAGTATCCTTGCTTGAAAAGCTAACATATAAAGCTTTTTAATCATAAGGTGTGGTTGGATAGTGTTAAATGCTGATGAGAAGTCAAAGATTGATTGATTGAATACTTATATAGCGCTAAGTATCCATGCTATTTTAGCATGCTCACTGCGCTCTCAGTGATGGCATCCGGGGCGTCGCAGGGGTTGTCGGAATGATTCATTGTTTGTCGCCTGTAGGGGACGCCATCTCCGGGTTTGAATTTAGAGTTTCCTTCTTAGATGAGTTGCCGACCAAGGTTAACGTGTCCCATCTACACTGGGTGCTGGATGGGTTTATGCTTGACTGGGCTTTGGCTGGAATTGAACTCCCGACCACCAACTTGAGATTTGCTCAGTTTAGACCACTCAGCCACCCAGCACTTCCAAGAAAAGCACCCTAGCATATTTTTTAGAGCTGTCTAGGTGATGGTAAAGTCTTTCCAATACAGTAAAACCTCCGTTTTGCAACCCTCTCTTAAATGACTTCCTCCAACATATGACCGAAAAAAAATTCACCAATGCTTTGTAATATATAAAGACCTCTCTTAAACGACTCCCTCAAAAACGCGACTTGCAACCTTCAAATAATTCAATTTTACGACCTAGCACCTGAAAAAGTCAGATTCCAAAGCAATGCTATATTTGTGCGCTTGGAGAAAACAGTTTCGTTTACGACTTTTAACAGCAGGCGATGCACTAAAGCAGCTAGGAAGTAGTGAAGGGGAAATAACGCTTGTACCGTAAATTTGTCTTTTGAAATACTCCAAGGAGATGGCCAGTTATGGCCTGAGCAGGGGCCTTTCAGACCTTGCTGACACCATGTCTGGTGTTCAAAGAGACATACTAAAAGAACATGCACGGGTGGGGGGATCATGAAAACAAACAGAAATAACAGATTTCTTTCAATAAAAAAAACTATTCAATGACAGAATAAAAATAATTACAACAATATTAATGCACTTATCTTATACATAAATAGTTATAACTCTAAGCATGTACTCAGCACTTACACACGTTTTAAACAACTACCAAACCAGCATTGGAATTAATGAGGAATAGGAAGATAATGACTGTATTGGTTGTGAGACAATATGAGTTTATATTGGTTGTGAGACAGAGTTTAGAGACAATATGAGTTTATATTGGTTGTGAGACAGAGTTTAATCTATAATTCTGAATGTAAGATGGTGCCTATACTTAATGGTATGTGTATTTTTTTTACTTGTTTACTTAATTTTCTAAGTGTCGTTTTTTGAAAATGTCCTACCTCTTTTTTAAGACCCCCCACCAAATAACGCACTCGTTTCAATGGCAATTTAAAGGTCGCAAAACTGAAGTTTTACTGTAATAGTAAGATGGTATCCTCTGTATTTCTGTAGGTAATGTCTTCACGTATGTAATAATACCAATAATCATAATGTTCATATGAATTAATCTTTAGAATGCTGTTAAACTTAGTATTATAGTTGTAGTTTTATTGTTGTTGTTTTTTTTGTTTGATTGTAGGCACAATTTTTAAAAAACCTACTTCAATAGGTCATCCTTGTCATGGTTAAGTTTTAAGTCCAGTTTTGACATCTTCATATGAAGTTTTCAATTTCTAGCTTGGTCATCTGCATGTGATATTTTCAAAGTCCAGTTCTCACATCTTCATGTGAAGTTTTAAATGTCCATCTTGGTCATCTGCATGTGAAGTTTTCAATGTTTAGTTCTGAGATCTTCATGTAAAACTTTTAAAGTCCAGTTTGGTCATCTCTATGGCTTTCATTAATACATTCAACCAACCAAATTTGAGAGGAGACTCATCGGAGGAATACAATTTTAAACATAATTTACACTTCTATTCTAAACTTAATATTTTAATAATATTTCTTGTCTAAATTTAATATTCTAACTATATTTCCAATCTATATTTAATATTTTAATCACACCTCTAGTATAAAATTATTATTCAAGTTCATTAAGTAACATTCTGTTTTAAACATGACACGACAGATACTTAAGATGAGCTCAATCAGGGTGAATTCTTTCCCTCAAAGTTAACACTGAAAGTTATGCACTTATTTGTTCAACAGTTTGTTAGAATTTAACAGGGTGCTCCTCTGGCTTTAACAAAATCAAACAATCACTCTTAATTAAAGTTAATATTGTCACTAAGGGAGTGAAGTTTTGTGGTATATGATGCCTGATTATTGCACTTGAGACACACATCAGATGTGCTTAAATTGCCCTGGTTTAAAAATTTTGTCTTAGAAAGAATATTTGCTGGATATGTGCTAAAAATGAATACATACAATGTAATCAAAACACATTATTTGGATAAAGAAAAGAATCTTATCTTACCTTATAATAGTACAATATTGTCTCAGAATAGTACAATACTGAACAAATTAGTACACTTGTAGCAATAAAAGGGGCACATTCTTTAACTGAGTACACATTTTATAAATATTTAAATACCTTGTGTATTGATGACGCTTGCTGAACTTTTAAGCTGTTGGAGTTCTTTTGCACTGAAAGTTTCATCCAAGTCCAAGCAGCTTCCTGATTTTCTCTCCTCTGTTGTTTTTGGGCTATTATTTTGTTCCTTGGTCTGTGCATGTTTTCAGGAACATAGAGAATATTCTCTTGCACGCAGCACTGGAGTGAGGTATGGTGAGGATCCCTTTCACTACATGGGCAAGATTCTTAAGGGATGGGTGCTTTTGGCAAATTGTTTGCCAAATCCTGTCAACTCTTACCCCATCCTCAATGTTCCTCGGCTGATGCCTATCAAACTCTTCATAGATGGTGTCAACATCAGTCCCTCTGTGGATCAGAATGGGGAATCTGGTAAGGAATTATTCTAGCTGGTGTTGTTTAACCTCCTTTTTGGATCAAATACAGAAGCATTCTGATAGGGAAGTCTTTTTTAGAAGGTAGTCAAGCACCATCTCAAAATATTTTCCAACAGAAGCAAATAACTCCACAACACCCTTGTCTATTGGGCTGGACTTTTCTTTGTTTTGCAGCATGGTCTTTGCCTGAGATCCAACAATCAGGTCAGCATCATCTTTCTGACTGCTTCTTAGCTTGAATTGGAACTGAAAGACAAAAAAAATTTATAAACTAGTACTAAGTTATTATGATAAGCCATTTAGATGATCATTTAAAACAAAAGAAATGTATTAAATTTGTCCAACTAACTACAACATAAATGCATACATTAACATAACCAATCTACACAAGCTCATCTGGTCAATACCATTAACTGCTGTTGGCAAGAGAAATCTGCTGTACAAGTCACCAATTAGGCTGCAGGGATCTCCTTCAGCATGATGATCATGGCTTCTTCTGCCTGCAGTTGGACAAGTACCTGTAAAAATAACCATGTGTCATTAAAATACTATTAAGTACAACAGTATGGTATGGTAAATAATACAAAATTACTAATGTCCACTACAGACAACTTTGCACAAAATAAAATGAATCGTAAGAAAATATTGCTGTTCCAATGAAATGTGAGTAAAATTATGCAGCATTCAAGACTCATGAAATATAAAAATTCATCTCACCTGATCATAAACTTTCAGTGTGTAAGACAAGAAATAGCAGTTAAGTTGATTTGTTAGTGACCACAAAAAGTCATAAATGGCATCAAACTGCTTCACAGAGTAAGTTGTGCAATGTCCTTCCAACACAGCAGTTGTCTGCCCATCATGTGGTTTCTTATTTGGTTTGGAATTTGTATATTTGTCTTCATAAAAAAAGTGCATAAAGTGGTCCCAGTTTTCAAACAATCTTTTTAGGCATCTTGCAATACTGAGCCATCTGGTGCATGCATGCTTGATACTTTTCATCTGTTCTGCACCATACAGGACTTGCAGGTTTTTCAATTCACACTGTCTCTTCAAACTTTTCTTGAAGAAGTAACAAACGTCAACCAGGACCTCCTCAACTTGGGGGAGACAGGAAGCCCCACTTTTTTAGCTGCAAGATGCACCAGATGGAGGCAGGGTCATGCCAGATAAATGTCTTGCTCTCCTTTAATAAAACTGTATACTCCATTGTATTAGCCAGTCATCACATTGGCATTGTCACAGCCTAATGCAATGCAGTTTACCTATTGTATTGGCCAGTCATCACATTGACATCGTCACAGCTAAATGCAATGCAGTTTACCCATGAAATGCCCCGTGAATTCAATTCATCTGCCATGATCTTAAATATATATTCTGTCCTGTGGCCGAGGATGCTTAGTACAAAGCTGGGAGATGAGAATTTACAAGGCCACCCTATCCTTCAATGGTGACCTCTGGAGAGTACTGCTTTTTTATGAGTCTTTACTACCATCAGTAGCAATACTGAATGGCAATCTCGGCATCCTAATGGCTAATTTCTTCATAGTCATTGTAGACATTTCTAAAATCATAGCTGTTGCTATATCTCTGCCACATTTTATATCTGATATGAATAAAAGAAAATTAAATAATAAAGATATTAATGAAAATATTTGGTATGACACTAAAATAATTATTCCTAATAGGAATCCTATGGCACAATTCATCTTTAAAGCTGCACTCAGAAATTTGCTCTTTATATTTTATTAAAACATAGCTTCTACACAAGCTACTTGATTTTGGAAAAGTGATTTTGAATTTAATATTTGACAAAAAGATGTCAAGGATGTACTTTTTACTCAGAACTTACAGGCTTTGATTTCAAAATGTTTTTTGCAATCGTTTTGACACTCAATAACTACAGCAAGTCGTTGAGGGGATTTATTGTTTAAGGGATAGAGCTGTTTTGTGGGTTCTAAAAATATATTTCAATATTTCAAATGCGACTAACTAGATATTAAAAATTATGTCCAAATCCAACTTCCCAGTGCAGAACAGTTGGATAATGTATTTTATTTTAAAAACCTTCTCTAGTTTTCTCCGTTTTTATAATTGCGGTTCTGGCGAACAAAATAATTATGTAACAAAACTACATCACACGTCTGGTAGCAGAAAAAGGGGATGGTCGAGTGAAGTTATTGCGAGGGCAACTAGACTAAATATTACTGTTGACGCATCTAGGTAGTTCATTGTGACGCACAAAGCAACAATATGACAATCATTACATATAACATAATGTCACACGTCAATCTACTGTCACTAAAACACGACCCCTTCCTTAAACTGTGCACAATATTGCCACTACTTTTGTCATCACATTGCCATGCAAACTCATCTGAAGCATTTGCCCGTGCACACAAGTTCATACCCTTCTTACAATGGGGACATTCGTATCTATCTGCAATGAGACCGGTACTCATGAGCCAATCTATCACACTCCTTTCGCCCTGAATTTCCAGACGATTCCAAAAATGGGCGTTAAATTCAGGCTCCATCTGCATAAATTTACCCAATATCTATCTAACTAAAACTGCTGACGATGCAAAAAAACAACCCATTTTGAACTTACCGGGCACCCGGTCAAGCAATCAAGAATAGCAACAGACGTAATATTTAAGCATTCCTTTCTATATCCGCATCATTATAAAGTACCCAACAAAAAATAATAATTTCTCACCATTTTGTCAAAATAGAACATAAAATAAAATTTTATGTCTATATTTAAAAATTATATTTCTTTTTTTCATTTATTATGAAAATAAAAACCCAAAAGAAACAAATACAATATAATATTAAACATTCCTCGGGCGAATTAATACTAATACATAAAAAT
>CAXITT010000583.1:423661-439825 GCA_964033795.1 Lymnaea stagnalis | reverse complement strand
ATTAGCATGTTATAAATATAATCCCCCCCCCCCCCCCCCCCATGTGAATTATGTGCCAGCCTTCTAGCACGCCTAATTTAGGAAAAGTAAAGTACTGTAAAGGGTAAAGTAAAAGTTAAAAGTAAAGCAACAATATAAAAACATGTGCCGGGTGGTAAGGTAAAATTAAGGCGCCAAGGCTTAAGACTTAAGAAGGCCTTGCCTTAAGTATGAAATTTAAGCACGATTAATTATTTCTAGTGATATAAAATTAAAACTTCCTCTTCAGCTGATGGAACTAAAGGCCTAAAATAGTCCTTTTGTTCTTGTACAATATCCATTTAACAAAATTGAACAAGATAAAAAAAAAAGGTAGCCTACAGTTCATGAATCTTTTGTCATTTACGACGCCATTGTGGGAAAAACATGGAGAACTCTTCTGTCTTCAAAGATACGTTATAAAAGTTGCCCGATTGGATATATTTAGATTTAAAATTTTTTTTAAACATTTTATATATCTATCTACTTTGATATTTATTTATTTATTCAGGCATTTTTATATAGCGCTTACCTTAAAGCTCTAAGCGCTTTACAATTATTAAAAACATGTAAACTAAGTAAAATAAAAATGAGACACTAGGATAGTAACTACTATACTAAAGAAACAATTAAAATGGTTATAAAACGAGGACACTTTGGCACGTTTTGGCCTATACTAGCCCACTGTATCCATGCACAGCAATGTAAAGGCGGTACTCGCAAAGGACCTCAATATCAGGGGGCGCATTCGCCCAGGGCGCTGCTTTTCCTTTAAATTTTTGTGCATCCATTCCGGACAGAATGCGGCTCGAATTTTGAGGGTGGGGGCATGGGCGCCCGCAGAAAACTTTCTAGGGGGGGGGGCAAAAATTGATTTACTTTCCAGGGAGAGGGGGGGAGGGGCAAAATTTTTTTAGTAATGTTTTAATATAGTTTTAATTTACTGTAGCTTATGTGTATGGTGAACGAACGGACAGGACATCAGCTTAGTTACTTTCTCTTTATTTTCTCTTTACTTTAATACATTTTTGGTCTATTTTTGTCTAATTTTTTTATCCAATCAATCCAGGGGGGAGTGGGGAGGGCAAGTGCCCCCCTTGCCCTACCTGCGGGCGCCCATGAGTGAGGGAAATATTTGTTAAAACTTTAAATAAAATTGTCAATGTCCTGTCTTAAAATTTGTGACAGTTTCGATTTCTTTCTCAATAAATAGCTGGTGATTTACTAAGACTAAGAGGCGAAAAGCGGGAAAGTAATGAAATATATGTCAGTAGCGAAATAAACACCATTGCAAACAGATGAATAATAGAGCAATTTGGTTCCATCCAGATACATAAAATCACTAACACTAACACTGCCTCTAATTTTACTCACCACAAACCAGAGTCCACTTAGGTGGCATCTAAATAATTAAGTGCCATCTATCAAACTAGAGCTGAACAACCATGGGCGCCCGCAGGAAAGTTTGTCGAGAAAAAGTCAATCCACTTGCATAGGAATATTTTTCTTAAACATTTTAAAACCGCCCAGTCATTTACAAATTAACATTAAAATAACAATGATTAAATGATTAGAAACATTGAGTTAACAAAAACATTAATTTTTATTTATTTATTTATTTTTCTTTATAGACGAACCCCAGCTGGACGTGCAGAGTTCTGTGACGTGATATTTAAGGGGATTAATTAAAATTATATATATATTAGCCCCTGTCTAATAAAATAATTAGAAAACATGGATTTCATAGGTGACAGACCCTGAGACAGGGGTGGCTTAATTTATTTAGACATCGCAAAACCTTCTTAATCAACAAACCCCCCCCCCCCCCCAATTTTTTTTTTTTTGGGTTGAAACGTAAAGGAAGTTGTTAAAAAAATCCCTGTCTAATAAAATAATTAGAAAACATGGATTTCATAGGTGACAGACCCTGAGACAGGGGTGGCTTAATTTATTTAGACATCGCAAAACCTTCTTAATCAACAAACCCCCCCCCCCCACACTTTTTTTTTCTTTCGGTGTAAACGTAACGGAAGTTGATAAAAAAACTGATATTTTGACCTCCGACCTTAAAGTTTATTATTGTTATGTCACAAGCTATTTGTTTACTTTATTGGTAAGAGTTTCAATTCTGAAAAATATTTTTCATGTCATGGAGCCTTATTGTGTTACACGTTTTTTAAGTACACAAAAGAAAAGTGAATTAATTAGGTCCTTAATTATTAATACTTAATGAATACTGAATGCCATAGCCACATAATCATAATCATTTTTTTAAATTTTAATAATAATAATGCCTCGTTTGAGTAGAGAGGCTGAGCCTGACACTGACAGCCTGAGACAGAGAGGACTAAAAATTAAAAATAATATAAAATATAATTAGTAGTAGTAGACCCAGGGCAGGTGCTACTGACTTAGTTAATTTATTACTGCTAATAATACTAATAATGTGGACGTGGAACTTATACTACTCAAAGTAAAAGTAAAAGCTATTTCTTTGTATTAGTATTAGTATTTAAGTAACTTAGACTAGTACTAATTACTACGTCGTAGTTAGTTATGTTAGTGACTACTCATTTTCTACAATTCAAGTAGGCCTACTTGGACTTACCTAAAACTAAAAACTACTAGACTGTCTAAGACATTAATTAATTCACTTGTAGACTTGTAGTACAGTTCAGTAAATTAAAATGAACTATACTATGACTATGACTACAGACTATGAGTGTATAAGTATAAGTTTATGCTGTAGCCTGTATAGATATAATATAATAAATTACTGGTTAATTACTGCCAGTGGTTAGTATTAGTTTAGTATTATATTTAATATTATTATTTAATTAAATTATAATTCAACACTTACTATTACTGCATGAGATGAAAGGTGACAATTTTTTTTCAAACTGAAAACCAGGATATTTTAAAATTTTCACATTTAAAACCAGGACATTTGAAATATTTTTGCATCTAAAAACCCCCACAACAATTGACAATAGTAATAGTGCTTAATTATTTGGAATTATTACTGATCTGATTAGGCCTACATGCTCATGTCATGGAGAGTATACCTTCTGTCTGGTGTCAGAGGCCTTCTTTTGAAAAAATATATTATTTTGAAGCTTATTTTGATTAATTTTTGTTCTTTTAGTTGCATCATTTATTATGCCTGGACATAAGATAGAGTGTACGCAATGTTTTGATAATTTAAATTGTTTTAATACATTTTTTTTGTTGTGTCCAAAACTGTACTGGTTTCAGCAAAAAAAACAACCTCAGGACAATGAATGGTCCAAAACCATTAATGTCCTGCTAAAATCAGTAAAAATGGTCACTGTATATTATTATTCTTATGTTTTAGCCTGTGTAGGCACTTGTGTAGGCCAATTTTAGGCCATTGTTAGGCAAAATTTTTGAACTAATGTAATAAAATCATGATAATAACCTACATTGATATCCATTCAATATGCAGGATAATGTTATTAAAATTGGTACATTTACAAAATTGTTATAATTATAAGTGTATAAGTTAATATAAGTCATCAAAGTATTCATAGGCCTATATATCAATTATTAATTATTACACTTTAGTCCCATTAATTATAAATTATTTTCTACCTTTTAGTTGTAGTGCGTTTTTTTGTGTATTATTTTTAAGTCCTGAGATGGTTCCGCTCGTATCTGACAAATCTGGTCCAATCAGTTATCGTAAACGGCTTAATCTCGAGGCAATCTATTATCGAATTCAGAGTACCCCCGTTGCTTTTCACTATGTACGTTCAGCCCCTGGTTCAGTGATCAAGCAGTTTGACATGCTATATCACATGTTTGCAGATGATATTCAACTTCAGCAATCCGTGATCCCCTTTCAGTTCCCTAAGCTTCTTAGTATGATGCAGAAGACTGAGGAGTCAGTTAAGCACTGGATGGCAATGAACGATGAAAAAACCGAGCTGATCCCCATTGCTACTGCTCAAAAGCTAAAATCTGTAAATAACGCACAATCCCTTACTCTCTCAGGTGTGCAGATTGATTTTGCTCAAACAGTGCGAAATGTTGGTGTCTACTTAGACAGAACACTAACTATGGAAAATCTTATTAACATGCTTTGCAAGGCGATTTTTCTAGAGCTGCGCAGAATTAGTCATATCAGACCTTTCTTAACGTTTGAAAGAGACTGATGTCTGCATTCGTGCTATGGTGCATGGACTACTGCAATGCTCTCATGGTGGGTCTTCCTGGATGAAATACAAAAAGCGCACAATAATGCGGCTCGCATTGTTCTTCGCAAACGCAAATTTGACCATGCTAAAACACTTCTGAGAGAGCTGCATTGGCTGCCGGTCCGTTGCTCGCATAGCGTAAAAAATTGCAACTCTGTGCTACCGCTGCTTGCATGACCTGGCGCCATCCTATCTCAAAGCGCTCATGACACCTTATGTATCCAGTAGACAACTCCACTCATCCGAGAGAGGCAAACTCTTGATACAGCGTGTTCACCATGAGACTTACGGAAGGCACACTTTCTGGCCCAACAATTTGGAATACCCTTCCTGTCGCTCTCAGAAACAGCCAGACACTGGAATCCTTTAAAACCGATTTGAAAACATATCTATTTCGCAAACATCTGCTGGGGTGATGTTGTCTACCATTTTTTCCAGCTAGCTATCATCTCCTAGATGTATATTGGCTTGTGTTTTTTATAGTTGAACGGGATGAAAGACTTTTAACGGGTATGCTCGTTTGTAGTTTTTGTAGTGTTGCGTTTTGTGTTTTAATGTGGTAAAATATAGATTGTTTCATTTCTTTTTTAATATGACTGACTTTGTACCTCGCTTCGAGCCTTTGGGGATGAAGCGTGATTTTTAAAACATAAACTTTATTATTATTATTATTTGCTGTCTTACAGTTCTATTTATAACATTCATTATAAATTTTATTAATTGTAATTCAATGAATCTAAATGATCAAATCAATTATTATTTATACCACTAATCCAGTTTTGCAATAAAAATTATAAAAATAAATTACTAGTCTAACATTTAAAATTTAGCATTAGCCTAACAAACTTAATAACTTTATTTATAATGTGTGAATTTTTTTTATTAATTTAATTAAAATAATTATACTCTATTTTTAATCCTTAGATATTAAGTCCTCCAAGATTTTTTTGATGATAAATTAAATTTAGTATATTTTTAAAGGGGACAAAATTTCATCAATTACTTTTGCAAGTGTTATTTCCTGGTGAGAAGAAATCATTGTCATAGTGTCTTTGAACATTTTTTTATGTCTGTACATATGGCCGTGATTTAGCACCTACTGGGACAAAGATACTGAGGGACTTTTATTGGGGGAGGGGGATAAACTTATCTCAAATTTTTGTATTATAATATAATTTATATAAATTTTAATTTGCAAAAAGAATCTAGCCACCACCTTCATCTTTCATGAAGGTCTTTCTAGCTTAATCTGATAAGAACCATTAAGAGAGTTGATTTCACTGAACTATGTTGTATCAAATACAATTTATTTTTACTATGAAAACATATGTAATCTCATCAAATAATCAGATACATGTTTTTTCATCTCATGTTATGTTCTCAACCACTTTTTCTCTCCATCAGTTAAACGAAAAACCTCCTTTCTTTTGTTTTTCCATCTCTGGCTTTTTAACCTTAAAATATTTTGTTTAAACTTTGAATAATTATGATCTGGTTTTTTAGTTATATATATAGGAAATGGTGTGAGTAAATTATGGGATTTAATTGTATGACGTTACCTGGTATATAAAAAAAAAAAATCAACAGATTTTTGTTGATTATGCTGAATGTGCAGATAACACGTACATCAGTATATACATGTTTCATGTTTTGATTTGTGACTAAAATGAATTGTTTGACAGCCTAAGGGAGACAATTTGTTGAGTGTCTATGTACAAAGAATTCATGCTGGAAAAGATAATACTTGAAGTTCCAATTACAAGATTACAATTCTATGTCAATAATACTCTTTGGCATTCATGGTAGCTTTTTTGTGTTACATTGTTTTAAACTTCATTTCAAAGCATGTCTAACACTGTGAATAAAATATGTGCATAGGAGGTTAAGAGAGTATATCAATATTATTTTACTGCTTAAACAACATAAATTTATGCAAATTTTACCGGTAGTAAAGAAAATGCTTTGAACTAACAGTGTGGAGTCTTAGTGAGATTTGCTAAATTTTATTTTGACATTTTGATCCAGTTTGCTGATTCCCAATGAATTTTCAACAATGATAAAAGTTTGTGAGTTGGATGGAGGTTGAACGTGTTCCTTTCAACGTCTCGCTGCCACTTCTGGGTGTGGGGGCTTTCACTCTTTTGCTCAGTTTCTGCTTCTGCTGCTATCTATGGAGGTAAGACAATTTAAAGGCACGCAGTTGCAGAAAAAGACATTTAAAAAAATCAGTTTAATCTCATAAAATCTCATTAATAAATTTAAAAAATATATTTATTTCTCTCGTATTCATTCCATTTTTTTAAATTAAAAAAAATGATCAGAACTTACCACGATATATTAAAATAACATTAAAAAAATTACTTGCTTTTGTTTATCATAATTTTAATTGTACTAATAATTGGAACTTACCATATTTTGTTACAAGCTTTTGATTAGAATAATTGCTATATTTCTTTTCGGTAACTTTTGAACTTTGTTGCAATTATTTTGTTCTGTATCTAGAATTAAATTCATTATTTGTACAATGTGGGTGAACTAAAATTTAAAGTCTGAAATATAAGATCGTTTGTCAATTATTTTCTAATCAGATTAAAGAAGAATGGTCAGCGTGATGAACAAGGTTATGTTACAGTGAGTTGTTTTAAATATGCCTTGCTTGAGACTTCCATCATTAAGTTTAACTTACAGAAAGTGAGAATACTGTAATTAAAATAAACGCATTACTTTATAGCGGAATATTAAATAATGCTTCATTGATGGTTGAAATATATTAGAGAAAATTCCCTTTCTTTCTGCAGAGGAAGTTTACTGTAAAGGATAAACGGCAACAAAATGATGTGAGTTGTTTATGACTGTATCACACTTGTTTAGTTGTATTTAAACAAAATAATTTTTTTGTAGTTATGTTTACTTGAGGCGGTATAGTTATAGGGATGTCTCAATAGTTGGTTAGGTGTACAAGTATTGTGATTACAGCTATAGGGTTTGTCATTTCTTAGACCGGAAAACGTCATGGCGTTACTATTTTTAGAACGTCGGACAAATATTTCTTAAAACATGGCAGCTATAAGTGTGTTTCAGCATATCGTTCGGAAGATCCTTGTAGCTAGAGTCCCTGTTACATGTGCCGTATGCTCAATGAAGACCCATTTCACAAAAAAGCAGTAAAAAATGAGTAAAAATATTTAGTAAAATATAGTTGTAAACAAGTTTTGATTTAGGTTAAGGGCCTCTTCGCTAAAATAGTAGTACTGAGTTGACATTTTGTCTGACCTGAGTACCTGGATGATTACAGCGGTTCTATTAATAGATTTCCGCCATTAAATGACAATCCCTATTGCTCATTGATTAGAGACATGGATTGAATTGTAGGATTCTGAATTATAATAAAAATTACACATTGAAGGGGGCGTTACAAGACTGTGCTTTTATCACATTACTATAGGGGTAATCTGCAACTCCTCTGGTCAGGAGAAACTTAAGGAAACTTGCTTTTTTAGTGAGTAATAAGAGGATATACTTTCTTGGTCTGAAACTTTGAAGCAGCTGGCGTCACTGTCTGCTATTTACTTCTGGAATAGAGTTTATTTGATGCTAATTATAATGTAAACATTATTAATTAAACAAGTTAAGGTACAAAGCAACTTGAAATAATTAAATAAAATGAGCAAATTTGAGACTTGATTTTTTTTTTTTTACAGATTTGTCCAGTATGTCTTGAAGAGTTCACTCCAGGGGAGAAAATAGCTGTCTGTGCATGTCGACATGGATTCCATTCCAAGTAAATATCATCCTTTTTTAGATTTTGTACTGTATTTCAAAAAGGAGTTTTTTAAGAAATGATTTTTAAAAAAATGTCAGCCATGAAATTTGGACAAATAATTTTTGAATGGGAAATATCATTCAGAAATTTAATATAACTCAAAATATAGATATAACAGTAAGTCAGAGAAGTCAGAGTCATGGCTTATAAAAATAGTGTATAAAATTTACTACTAGATTTTCCTTTAAATTTACTGATTACTTACCAATCAATAACTTGTGGCTGTCAATAAACTTTTAAACAGCAGAACATTTGTAAAAAGCTATATTAAATAATTCTATATTGCATTAATCCATAACAATAGTGTCTCACCATCTTTTCTCCAGGTGCTTACTTCAGTGGCTAGAGCATAAGAACAATTGCCCCATGTGCAAGGCACCAGTTCGTAACCCTGTTGGGGAAACCACTGGCTTGATTCGGCCTACATCACTATCATCAGTTTGATTTTAATTGTTACCACCAAGACACACTGTGTACCGTACTCAATTTATCAATAGTCATTATGCAATGCCTAAATTAAATTTGTTAAGATTGCTTCTATTCCAATTTTTTTAAATTCCTGCTTTCTCTTATGGTAAATGAAGATAATTGTTTTGTCATTTTTATTTTAACATTAGCTGTGTAAGAAGTCTTTGTACCCTTGCTTTGGTGGACTGGAACACCATAAAACAAAAAAACAAAAAAAGAAATTTAAAATACTTTCTAATTTTTACAGCCAGAAGTTAATATTTTAAACTACAATCCCCTCCTCTTTATGAAAGAAGGATGATATAGCAACGGGATGCAAAGATCAAAACAAATAACTTGGTTAAGATGCTGTCATGGTAGTTCTGGTCTACAGAACTCAAATGATGGCATCCCCTATGTATATATAATCTATAGGCTACCCAGAGGGGAAAAAAAGGTACAGGGTGTCAAACATAAATAGAGTCCCTACTTGCACAGAATTGTACTTGAAGGGTTCTAAGCACACGAATTTGAATGAGTTAAATATTGGGTATGTCTATGGGGTAGCTCGCCCTCCCACTTTTTTCACTTCAGAGTAGCTCCCAAATCCTGCCTGTTGTTTCTAAACTAGATTCCAGTAAGTAGAGTTGGGCTAATTAAATCAAACCCAATAATATTTTTTAAAAGTTGTATACTTATAAATCTGAAGTTTCTTTCCTTTCAATTCATGGTATCATAAATCAAATCAGATGTTTTACATAGCCTAGCCCAGTGTTTCCCAAACTTTAAGTTTTGGCAAACCGATGGCTTGCAGACTGGTGCCAGTCAGCTACCACCATTTTGGGAAGCACTGGCTGCTTCCAATGAGACAAAAGCAATTCAACCTCAATAGAGGTCGTACCCCATGGTTACAGCACTGAGTACATATTAGTATTAGTTAGAGTGAATGAAAATAATTCTACTTCCTAAAAAAACATTAGAGAACTTTTAAAACTCCATGACGTTTAAGTACTAATATTTTTATTCAACACACTTGCTCCAGTCTTAAAGATATTTGCACATTTAAGAAAATTTATATTGATTTTAAATCATGATGTCTTCTGCTAATGGTATGTGATGATTGTTTATTATAGTTTAACATTTTATAACAGTAGGATATGAATTGTCTATAATCCAAAAATTTTCTAAATCTTAAAAAGAAACATAACTGTTCTCTTACTTTTTTAAATCTAATGCAGTGGTTCTCAACCTTCCTAATTCCACACCCCTTTAATACAGTTTTTTATTTTTGGCTTCTTCATAAATACGTATTTTACGATGGTTTAAGACAACACGTGTGAAAAGGGTAGTTGTGACCCCCAAAAGGGTCACGATCTGCAGGTTGAGAAACGCTGATCTCGTGCATTACACTCATATTTAATATTGGTTATTCCTACATTTCAGTCACAGATCAGAGTCAACTCTTTAATGATTAATAGGAAATATTTAAATCAGCATCATCTTAAAAATGTTACAGTCATGATCACAAATTGTACTAACTTAAAATGAAAGTAGTTAAAAAAAAGATAATTTTTGTGTGTGGTATTTAAATTTTGTCAGCTACATTTTAGAAAAAAAAATTATGTACCGGTACATGGTAAGAGTTTATGGAATAATGCATTTTATATTAAATCGAACTTAGATCTTAATCTTAGGTTTAAAACTGATTTTCATTGTTTTTCTAAGTTTAATCCAAAGTTTATTTTACTTTATTATGTATATGAATTTCTTATTCATGTAATGCACTATACACCTTCTTGTGTAGAACTGTTTAAGGATTGGTCTTCTTGTAGGCTGCCCCTTTGATTGTAGTTGCATTGAAAATAAAAAAAAAAAAATTGTACAATTAAAATTTAACCTTCCCTGTACACTTTACATCTTTTTTGATGTTGAAATTCATATTTCAAAATTGATTCAATGCAATTGATACTGAGCATCATTTTTTATCAGTGGGCTGATCTTTCTTTCCTCTTTGGCATCTTGCCTTAAAATTAATATGTAAATTAAAAAATATGTATATGTACATTTTTCTCCTACCATATTTTAAATGAGATTTTTTAAATTTTAAACTTAAATGTTATTTTTTCTGCAAGAGTGCAATCTTTAAAAGAATGATTTGTTTGTTTAAAAAAAAAAAAACTATTTGGATCATACAAAACATGTAAAAAGAAAAAAATGTAACATTTATTTATACTTTACTGATTTCAACTTAATTTATAATCTGCTCTGATGATTTTTAAAGGCTGTAATAATGTTTTATCTTTAAACTTTACAAAAAGTGTGTCAAAACACTGCATAAGAGGCCGAGGTACAACATTTTAGTAAAATGAGCAGGGCTGACAACGGTTGGGAATAATAAACAGTTTTTAAAAAAAAAAATTGTAAGGGTCCACATATGTCCATATGAGCATATATGCCTAAATTGTTATCTACGTTATTTACAATGGCTCAGTTATGTTTAGAATTAATTTCTGGATCAATCAAAGTTGTGATTATTCATTGCAAAATGTATGTGACTTTCTGTTGATAAAAGGATTTGAAACATGTGTTTAGAAGGCCCTAATTTAAACTTCTCCACGGAACTTCAAATATATTGTCTTTTTACATACGCATAAATTAATGCATCAAATGCACCATGAATTTTGAACCTTCAGTAATAATAAGTATGATTATTGTCAATATTTTTTTGTTCTTCTTTTTATTTTTGACAACAGCTGGGAATTGTTGAAATGCTCATTGTTTGTTGTAATACATGTCCGTCATGTTGGAAAGTTGCTTGTTATATTAAACTATTCACTCTGCCATACCACTTTCTGAATGAAAATTTATTTGTAATTGTCATCTTTGGTGTTGCTAAAAGGAGTTTAATCTAATGGATCATTTTTTATAAATTCTGCTAACAAATAATGGGCATTCTGATTGCATGTGGCCGTGGCATATTTGCTAATTTGCAATTTCATGACAAAGTAAATTATTTAAAGAAATAATGCTTCACTGTTCAGGTATTGAAAAAGGTACAGCATCAAGTTTTATGTAAGTAGCTAAAAAAAACTATGTAGTATTGAATCATTTATTTACCTAATTTTCATTTAAAATTCATTTAACATATATTCTCAGTTGATTATCATCGATTGGACACTACTGATGCGTTATATGACCAGAGTAATAATATCTCATATATATTTATATTAAAGAAAAGAGTGATTTTAGTTTAATTATTTAAATCATTAAATAAAACTTTAGTACGGTATGTCTGCCCCAGTCTTGGATTACATGAGGTCACTGTATTAGTGTATCTTTTACTTATGGCATGACTGCTTGTACAGTGAATTAAATTGTTTTCATCATTTTGCTGGTTGATGTTTTTAAAAAGTATCTGAATATCGTCCACACAACATCTGTTGCAAGGCATTTGTTGTAGGAAGGTGTGCCTGCTTACCAAAACAACACTCTCCCTTCATAATAGGGGATCAGATGTGCCCCATTTAAGAAACTAAATTTATTTGGTTTTACGTTATAGTTTCACCACTGGGAGTATAGTCGGGACCTTGTGAAGGGGGAAGTCACCCTGTGCTCCAGCATCATTCAAAGGGGGGGGGGGGTGTGTGGTCAATATCATCTTTAGATAAGACTTTAATTAATAGTGAATAAAAATAAAATCCCATGTAGGCCTACAGCACAAAGACATGGATTGATAAAATTGTCTTTGCACTACCCCGCCCGTGTTGGCTCTTTATTCTAGACAATGAGGGGACGCAATTTCAGGCTTCGCCTTGGTCGCTGCTGTTCCATCCAACCCTGGGTGTAGTATCACATGATTTTGTAGTAGGTGGGGCTTAGACATGGCAATATATTTAGAAGGTTCCACATTTTTGTTGTTTTGCTACACTAAAAAAGGTTGAGAACCATTGCATGGTAAACTGTGCGTCTTCAAAAGACGGGCGCGATGTCTTTACTTAATAATCTTGGTAGGCCTATAACTTCTTTAAACAGTTTAAAAAAACAACAACAAAACAATAAATGATGTTCAGTGACTCATTTAAAGAATCCTTTCGTATCAATTATGAACTGTCTGCGCCTTCATACAACTAAATGTTTTGAACTTGCAGGGGATGAAAGTCCCTGAGATAATGCATAAACACATGTACACATACCCGGTACCTGGGTTTGTCTATGTCATGAAATGAAATAATGACTAACAAATATGTTATTTACGTTACGTGGAGACTAATAAAGTGTAAGACATTATTCAAGTCTCAAGATTAAAAAAAATAAATAAATAGAAATCCTTTATATTAACTTCGCTTTTGTGTGTTTAGAGCAAAATCTTCAAAGGGCTAATTTACCCACTTCCGGTCAACCTAACGCGCTGAAACTTGGCACATAGACTCGATGCCGAAGACAACACAATTCTATAAAATTTTCAGCCCCAACCCCCTAAAATCAGTTTTTTGCTGTTTGTCAGAGGGAAGATGAAGGGACCATGATGACAATGATTTGACGAAATAAAAATTGCCGATAACTGCGCTAAATAAGATTCTTTTCTTAATGGTTTAAAAAAAACGAATCGTTAGATAGAGCGTTTGGTCTGTTAGACTATATAATGTAGGCCTTTAAAAATATTTCGAATATCATTTTTGTCTTAATTTGTAAAATATTGATCGGTAAAAACATTTCTGTGTGCATACAGTCTGGAGCTTAAGAGTACAAGTGTCACGTATGTGGAAGGCCAAGAAGCAATGGATGACACGCTGAGGCGGAGGAAAATTAATTGTGTTGTGATTAGTGGGTTTAGGAAGTAGTTTACGCGACACGACATACAATATCATGCATCACCTGTGTCGTATTTACTAAACTCAGCTACAAGAATAGCAATACAATATACAATTTATGTTTTTTGTTAAAAAGCGTCTACCATCTTTAGCTGAAAGGAAAGTAAACAAACATAACGTGGTATCTGATGTCCTGTTGCAGTCAACAGAAGACTTACATACTGACAAGTAGGCTACCGGTAAACAAACAAGCAATATGATGAAAGTTTCAGCCAATCACTGTCACCGTCCCTGACTCCCATCACATTAGATCCTGCTGCCCCCATAACTTGACACATGACCAAATATATTACCAAATACTGGATTTCAAAGTTACTTATAACAGTTTAGGCCATGTTGAATAGCATAATATATTCTCTAAATTATATAAACTTAAATGACCAATATTGTCACGTGACGATTCTCTCGCATCTAATCACACACAATTAAATGACCAATATTGTGATGAGACATTCTCTCGCATCTAATCACACACAATTAAATGACCAATATTGTGATGAGACATTCTCTCGCATCTAATCACACACAATTAAATGACCAATATTGTGATGAGACATTCTCTCGCATCTAATCACACATCCAATATTGTGATGAGACATTCTCTCGTTCCTTATATCACCCCAAGCAGCTGTTAAATTTTAATATCGCCTAATTAATATCAGAGATAAATATTTCTAAAAAAAAAAAAAAAAAGGAATTAACCTTGACCTTCTATCTTCACTAAGCTGCTGAGAAGCAAAACCTATCAAGTAGAACAAAGAAGGCCACATAAGCAACTATCATAAAGCAGTTCTAATTTATGCAAAACAACAACAACACACGCAAAAAAAAAAAAAAAAAAAAAAAAACAAAGAAAAAAAAAAAAAAAAAAAAAAAAAAAGGAGAGAACCTGCATGGGAGAGGAGAATTCTTATGAAAATATATGGTCCGATGATAGGCATTGGGGGTTGGAGGAGCCGTACAAACTAATAGAATTAGTCACAACAATAAAAAAGAAAGGCAGACTGCGCTGGACAGGACACATGGAGAGGATGCCAGATTGTCGAGCAGCAAAAGTGATATACTGGCAGAAACCTAGGGGCAGGCGGCTCAACGGTCGACCAAGACTGAGATATAATGATGATGTAGAGAAGGGCTCACAACAGCTGGGGGTCCGCGTATGGAGCTGAAAAAACCATGGATCGATCTGAATGGAAGGATGTGGTGGAGCAGGCCAGGGCCCTACATAGGTTGTAGCGCCACTGACGATGATGACTTCTGTCTTCAGCCGGTATTCGTTCACCACTACCGCCTTTAATTGGATGGATTTATTTAAATGTGATATTGTTTGAATGATTTAAAAATAAAAGTTAATTATTGTGTCCATGATAAAACGATGATCAACGTATTAGCAGGCCCGTTCTTAGGCATACGCTGACTACGCATCCGCGTAGGGCTCCGAACGTGAGGGCGCCCCCGTCAGGCGCCCTCGATCCCCAGGTTTCTTTTAAAACTGGCACTGCAGCCGTCTGTGTCACTCACGTTACCTTCCTCATCCTGAAATTTATCATTCTGAGTTGAATTCGGCAGCAGGGGAAGGGAAGCAGCAGGGGGGAGCTTTGGGGGTGGCAGACAGGAAATCGGGGGCTTGGCCGTGGGAATGGGAAAGAGGAAACATTGATGAAGGCAGAATGGAGGTGCTGCAGTGGTGTGTGGTGTTTTCTCATCAGCTCGAGGGAGCTCCACCTCTGGACCCCACCTTCCGGGGCCCCAAACCTACGCTCCATGTTTAGGGCCCCCAAACTCATAAGAACGGCTCTGGTATTAGTAAATGACTGCGCATTATTTAAAGTTTAATATTGATGTGTGTCCAAAGCCATGGTAAGTAAAAGCTGGACCAGGAGGAAAAAAAAAGTAAATTTAGGCACCCCTTACGCAAAAAGATTATATCAATAAACACATTTTGCATAAAAAATGAGGACATTTTTGACATCTTCTGATGATGGCGCCCGGGCCGGGTGTCCCTTTTTCCTCCCTCACAAGGTCCTGCGTGCACCTCGTGAAGGTTCCAGCACCCCCCCCCTCCTCCAAACCATTGCGCCAAGGTCTTGAGACACATATAAATAACAATAACTTTTATCATTCCCTGTCATTAGTTGTATACTAAAGCCGTAACATTTGGTTTGTTATCATCTTGATATCATTTCCCTCCTCCATCCCCACATTGTTTTGCAGCAAAACACGACTACGTAACTCCTTCCGAAAAGCCAACGTCTTGTAAACCCAGTCGGTTATTTGAAAAAACCAGCAACCCAAAGTTGGATGAAAAGGTTCATTTTTTTTTTTGTAGGCCAGGAGTCCTTTTGTGGGGCAGGTGTCTTCAAGTTTTTTAAGCGGGGGGGGGGGGGGGGGGGGTTCTGTCTCTCTGACTTTGTTTAGGCCCGGAATATACATTAACCAAAAAATATATGAACGAATGTCTGTGTACACTGCACATATCTTATTTGTGGTGGAAGAAAATGGGAAGAATGGGCCTGGCAAATAGATGGTCAATGTCTGCGTAGCATTTCAATGGGAAGAATGGGCCTGGCATATAGATGGTCAATGTCTGCGTTTCCTTTTTTTTTGGTTTGCACTGCTCCATAGGTGCCCATACGGCTGATGGGTTAAGGACCCCTAGTGGGCAGGATCTGGCCAGCGTGTCGCAGTTTTTGAGGACCATTGATTTAATCATGCTGTTTTGGTTTGTCGATTTTCGCATTCTGTGCTATGTAATGATGTACAAGAATAACGAAACCTTTACCCCCCC
>CAXITT010000583.1:368484-406714 GCA_964033795.1 Lymnaea stagnalis | reverse complement strand
GGGGGGGGGGGGGGCAAGTGCCCCACCTTGCCCCTACCTGCGGGCGCCCATGTCGGTATAAACTGTAAATAGTCTTGAGATTCTCTCTTGATGACGCCATCGATGTACCTCGGTTATTAATCTTGACTGCTTAGCAGGAGAAAAAAAGAAGCGATTTCTTGGTTTAAAATAAAATAAAATATTGAAACGGGAAAAAAACAACGTTTGTTAGAATCTAATAATTTGAGTTTTTCAGTTTCCACGATGACCGTAATGCAGTTTGTAAACAATTTTTGTTGCTGTTGATCAATATCTTTTTAAACCATGATTTCTTTTTAAGTGTACTTTAATAAGTACTGGTCTCAATCAAACTCTTGTTCAAAAATAATTAACAACCCCCCCCCCCATTTGTAAGTATTAATTTAAATGTGTTCGAAAAGAAATAACGCACCGAACTGTAAACTTGGAATAAAGTTTATGACTCGCAAACAATGTTGGTTGTCATATACGACGTACTGTGCTCGTCCTATACGAAAAGTACTGCTTGACAGAACCATATCTGTTAATCCCAAAGCTCTCAACTGTAAGGCTGAGAGCAGCGCCTTTTACAACTGAAGTCTACGGCAGTGCCGTAACAATTGTAGTCCATGACTGAACGTTAATAACTGTTTTTGAATGACAGTGCCACCCCAATGACTATATTGAATGACAGTACCACCCTTATAACTGTCTTGATTGACAGTACCACCCTAATATATGTATTGAAAGACAGTGCCATCCTAATAACTGTATAGACTGACTGTGCCACCCTAATAACTGTATAGAATGACTGTGCCACCCTAATAACTGTATTGAGTATTGAATGACAGTGACACCTTAAAAAGTTATTCAATAACAGTACCGTGCAACTGTAAGTAAACCCAGAAAAGCACCCAGCAGTCGAAGGACTGTAATCTTTCTCTGTGATGACTTGATTTGTCATTAAACGAACCTCTTGAAATTCAGTCCCGCGATTCTGTTTGCGTGACTTGCAAGATTATTCCGGCCTAGTGACTCAACTGTCTCTTGGTTTTTTTTTTTTAGTTTACGACATCCATCCTGTGACATAACTATGTCAATGTGCCCACTTGGGCACTGGTCCGCGGTGATGTCATCAGAATTTAATAGCATTCAGTCATCTTTGACGAGACTATCATTAATCTTAATGTATTAATCAAACTCAGCGATGTAAACAGCAGACGACACGACCATGATGCAAACCAAACGCAGTGGACGAAGTTCATCAAGTGTCTGATTAGGGAAAGAATGCCAAGAGACATGGTTTTTACATTGTGTGTACCTCAGACGTGTTGAATAACAAAAGGTTTCAGGGAAGTCCCGGCGATGCGTCACAATTGCTACAACAGTTTCACTGGATACACTTAGCCCAACCCTAAGTCTCCCATCGGCGTCTCCACTAAAGTGCCCCCCCCCCAATGTTGTATGCAAGGGGGTCAGCAACCAATTTGTGTAGAGAGCTGCATAAGCATTGGATTATTTAAAAAAAAAAAAAAACATGTTTGCCGGCCCAATGGTAATTTGTTTGGAATCTTAGACTATTCTAGACTTCAAGACAAGAAATGAAGACAAAGCTAACATACATCTAGCGGAATGATTTTAAAGTTTGTTTAGATTATTATTTTCAGAGTTGGACAGTTTTACTCTGTGATTCTTTATCTTTTAAGGCATCTACCGAAAATCATTCATGCTTTGCACATTTTACAAACAATGGTCCCTTTGCTGGGGTGTTTCCTATGTTTCAGTGGGCCGCATGCAGCCTGCAATCGGTAGGTCGCCCACCCGTGGTAAATACAATTTAAGCGACGAGGGTTGTGCCGTCCATGCCTTCTTATAGGGAATGATTCTACCGCAGTTGTCATGGCTTGGTGCCGATTCTGATCAACTAAGTCGATTCCAGAAAAAAAGCGACCCGTCTTCACCACCACCATCCCCCCCCCCATATAACTGTTGTCTATTCAAGTACTACAAGCGCTGTATTATATTTAATGTTAGGTTTGTATATATATATATGTATCCACGACCCTGAAACTGGGCCTTAACCCACCTTTGTGTATCTTTGCCCCACGGCCAACACCAATCAGGAAACATTTTCTTGTTCACCCCAGAGTTCACCAATCTGTCACCTTGGGAAACATAATGAGTTTCCGCCGTTGCCGACCAACAAGCCGCATCTCAAGAGAGCGGCCCCTCGTTGTCGACAGAAACTGCGTTTGTGTCCTTGCAAGTTGAAAACGAAAACAAAAAGGACAGACTAAATAGCCGGGGGGAAAAAAAACAAAAACAAAAACAAAACAACCCAAGGCCACACACGTGACTTTATTTACCAACTAATTTTAATTTTAGATCACGAGGTTAATGAAAGTGGAGACCTACGGTTATTATGTAAATCTGTGGTAACATATTGCAAGATGGCTTGTTAGTCTAGCTGATGACGACCGCGAAAAGGAATGAAATCAACAACAAAATACTGGGGGTTATTTTAAGGTAGACTGTTCAAAACACTCAGACAACACAACATAACTGCCCAATCAATTTAAAA
Organism: Lymnaea stagnalis; assembly: GCA_964033795.1. Classification (NCBI taxonomy): domain Eukaryota; kingdom Metazoa; phylum Mollusca; class Gastropoda; family Lymnaeidae; genus Lymnaea; species Lymnaea stagnalis. The sequence goes on along the minus strand of CAXITT010000583.1, from coordinate 404,136 downwards.
ATAAGAAAGTGAAAATAATGCGGAAGAAATCGGTATATGTCGTTTTTTTAAAGTCTTAAATAAGTTTTTAGTAGATAATTTATTTTTTTTTTGTTGTTGTTGTTGTTGACACTGACCGCCTAAGCCATACCATTAAATACCTAGACACTGGTCATTCAGCGGCATTAGCCACACCAAGACATGTCTAGGCACTGGTCATTCAGCGCGGCGCATCTCATGGACTCTACCAGGAATGCAAATTTATATTTTGAAAACTATGTTCTAAATTGAATTTTTTATATATAAAAAAAAAAAAAATATTTGACTGCCACCACTTTGACTGTATGCCTACCATCATCACCACTTCACGACTGCCACCATCTCCATTAAAAGACTGTCACGATCTTCTTCTTCTATATCTTAAGGGCCCACGATCAATTTATTGATCATTTTGGCTCCTATAATGTATGACTGGTACCATCCATTCTATTTTACGCTCACTGCTAACTGTCACTACTAACTGCCATTGCTACCTGTTGCACATTCCAACACTCAGAACATGCTGAAAGTTTCCACCGTCAACTGTTGACCTTCAACTGTTGACCTTAAACTGTTGACTTTCAAAAATAAAATCTAGTGAAAAAAAAAAAAAAAAAAACAAAGCCCAACCTTCCGGTCTAATCACCGCACGCACTCATTTTTGTTCTTGTGTGTATATATATATATATGTTCACTATACACACATTATATTTCTATATACAGAGAGGTGTGTGTTTTTTGTGTTTCTATTTGTCATATCTCTCTCTCTCTCTCTCTCTCTCTCTCTCTCTCTCTCTCTCTCTCTCTCTCTCTCTATATATATATATATATATATATATATATATATATATATATGGCTTATTATTTTTTTTACTTTGCTGAGAAAAATTAGCATAATATGACTTATTCTAAACTGAAGCATTTAATGAAAATTAGGATATATTATTAACTCAGGACAGAAATGGTAGCAAAACCCTCTGGCGCGAACCCAAATAGCTGTCTTTAGCAGCGAAGACTTAATCTAAATTTGTAATTTTTTTTCCTTATTAACAAAACTGGCCACGAAGTTTATCTTTTCATCATTATAAATTTTATTTTGTTTCGAAATATACATTAATTTGAAAAATGTATTCAAAATGAAAAGACTTTTTCCTTGAACCATCTCTGCACCATTCTAGTGTAGCTCACGCGTATAATTTCCTCTACCAGTCTGCCGCCGTTTACTGCAAAGACAATCATCAATGACATTACAGAAATTAAACAACCCCTGAAAACAATTTTTTTTCCATAAAAATCCGTTATTATGAATTTTTTATTATTTTATGTTATGTAACTATTCTAGTGCCCCACCCGCTTTGACACCGCTGATTTATTGCACCAACTATTTCAGACAAACAAAAGAAAATATTGCGCACCAAACGCACTTGGCATATTAAACAAAAAAAAAAAAGAGTTTATTTAGCGCAGTTATCGGGAATTTGTTTGAGGGGTTGGGGTTGGAGCATGGGCGCCCGCAGGGGTGGGGGGCAAGGGGGCACAGGCCCCCCCTCCCCCTGGATTGATTGGATAATTTTTTTTTAGACAAAAATAGACAAAAAATTTATTAAAGTAAAGAGAAAATAAAGAGAAAGTAACTAAGCTGATGTCCTGTCCGTTCGTTCACCATACAAATACGCTACAGTAAATTAAAACTATATTAAAACATTACTAAAAATTTTTTGCCCCCCCCCCCTGGAAAGTTAATCTTTTATTTTGCCCCCCCCCCCCTAGAAAGTTTTCTGCGGGCGCCCATGCCAGGCCATGTTATTCCCACGACTCCAGACCCAGGCTGCGTGGCTACATTGATTCCATATTGGATTCACACATACATTTTTTTAGACCATTCTAAGATAACTCTTGGACTGTCAAAACTGTGTCTGAGTACTCTTCAACTGTAGAACTGCCAATATGTTGTTTGTGTTTGAGACTGCTGGAGTGCGATAAAGCCTTCTGTAGAACTGCCAATAAATTGTTTGTGTTTTAGACCTCTGGAGTGCGATAAAGCCTTGTGTAGAACTGCCAATAAATTGTTTGTGTTTGAGACTGCTGGAGTGCGATAAAGCCTTGTGTAGAACTGCCAATAAATTGTTTGTGTTTGAGACTGCTGGAGTGCGATAAAGCCTTGTGTAGAACTGCCAATAAATTGTTTGTGTTTGAGACTGCTGGAGTGCGATAAAGCCTTGTGTAGAACTGCCAATAAATTGTTTGTGTTTGAGACTGCTGGAGTGCGATAAACCCTTCTGTAGAACTGCCACTAAATTGTTTGTGTTTGAGACTGCTGGAGTGCGATAAAGCCTTGTGTAGAACTGCCAATACATTGTTTGTGTTTGAGACTGCTGGAACGCGACAAAGCCTTGTGTAGAACTGCCAATAAATTGTTTGTAATTGAGACTGCTGGAGTGCGATAAAGCCTTGTGAGCAGATTAGAATCTACAAGCCATTGTCTAGATTCTAGATTATTATTTTTATTTTTTTGAGTTGTAAAAATTCAATGTGTCATGCCGTGGAAATGGTGAGAGATCGGCCGATGTCGTAAAGATATGTAACAAAAAATAACAAAAATAATGGAGATGTTTCTCTAGCTGTACCATGCTGATCAAAGACAAATTAAGTTCTAAGCCTAGAGAGGTGAAACCATTGAAACTAACTTCTTAATACAAGACCTTTCCTCACACTTCTTACCGTTCCCCACAAAACCAGCGTTTCCCACACAGGACAGCGCATAAATTACACAGAACATGGCACGCCGTTAAGGTAATGGCTGGCGAGGGATAAGATTCGGAGGAGGAAGGGGACAGTTAGGGCCTTAACAAAATGACAGACGGGGAGACATTTGTCACGGGGCCACCTTGATTCGGACATATTCGATTACTCACCAGGACCTGGAGTTTCTCGCTCTTTTTTTAAATTTTTTATTTTTTTATACTTTTTTTTTTATAGTACAGAATAGTTTTAAAGTAATGGAGACCCGATTCATGGTCTGTCTTTACGTGTTCATATCTTTGATTACACCTTCATTTGGCGTGACATCTTATTTTCAAGATTTTAAGAAATCCCCTCGCTAAATCAATGGAGATGTCCAGGACCAATACAAATATACGGCACGGTATTAAAAAAAAACAAAACAAAAACAAAAAAACCAACAACAACAAACATACGCCTACCCGCCTCAAGTTGTTGAAAACACACAAAACACAATTTAAAAAAAAAAAGAAATTTAACCAATCCGCTAAAATCAAGGTTTTTCGTATCAATCTTTTATAAAAAGGTAATATTGAGCAATGGGTCGAGCGGAGGAAAATTTGACACAACATGCATACAAGTAACGCCCTTATACAAGTAACGCCCTTATACAAGTAACGCCCTTATACAAGTAACGCCCTTATACAAGTAACGCCCTTTATAAAAATCCCAATGAGTGACACACACCCCCCTCCACTTTTTTTTTCAAGGCTCGCAACCGCACATTTTTGTCCACGCCCCTGAACTACATTAAATATTCTAGTGTCCAGCCGCTTTTAAAAAGCAGATTTATTTCATCAATTATTTCAGAAAAAACAAAAGGAAATATTACGCACTAAACGCACTTAAGATATAAAAAAAAAAATAGAAAAGATTATCATTTAGCAGAGTTGTCGGAAATTTTATTTCGTGAAATCAGTGTCATCATATTTCCTTCAACTGCTTGAAAAACAGGAGAAACTGATTTTCGGGGGATTGGGATAGTGGGGGTGGGGCTGAACATTTGAATGAATGGGTTGTCGTTGGCAACGAGTCAATGTGGCAAGTTTCAGCTCGATTGGTTGAAGCAAAGTGGGTCGATGAGCCGTCCGAAGGTTTTGCCAGCCAGCGAGCCACGAACAAAAGTGACGTTATGATTAAGGATTTAAATATGAATACATGAACCCTAACTCCTCATTAATGCGTCTAGTTAGCTAAACGTTCGTTACACATTAATACTCTTCATAAAATTGACACTTTTTCTCAATAAAAAAACAACAAACATGGCTCTATTAAACAAGTCTACCAAAACTTTGTCTTGTCCTTCACAAGAAGATTCTAATGTCTGCATTTACTTTCTTCACCACCCACCCCTCCTCAATTCCTGCTTAACGGGAAGGACATCTTATTTTATTTCCAGTGGTGCATTCAGGACTGCTACCCCACTCCCCCACTTTTTTCATCTGTTATGTTTTAATGGTCTATGATAACAATTAATCATTTAAAAGTTTTTGTAGACATATACATACCGGCAGTGGCGTAGGATGGGGGTGCGGAGGGGGCAGTACAGCCCGGGGGGGGGGCATTTTTGCTTATATTGAGGGGGTGGTATTTTCGGTTAACTACTGCAGAGATTTTTTGTGGAAGCGGGCGGCTAAAAGCTTGGCTCACCCCGAATAGCACTAACACCAGCCTGCCGCTGCATACCCCACCCCGAATAGCATCAACACCAGCCTGCCGCTGCATACCGGTAAGCATTATACATTTTTAAAGATACTTCCATTTTTTTTTTCTCCGAAAGCCCGAAAACCCATGTCGCTTGTGTGCTCTCTTGTCGCGTGAAAAGTTTGTAGCGCTGGTGTTGCAAGGGAGATAACATAAAATAATTTGGACCTAAACAAAAGCGTATACCTCTAGCAGAGTTATCTTACAAGCAGTCACATCTTGGATTAACTTAGGATCACACACTCGTCCGTTAGGGAGGAAAAAAAAAGAGGGGGGGGGGCGGCAGTTACTAGCTTGCACCAATTCACGTCTTTTAAAGGAGCTAAAATGAGTGGTAAAGTAATATAATTGATATTTTTCATTTCAAGAGTCATTTACAAATAAGGATATCGTTATACATCAGACAATTTCACTGAAATAAACAACAGCAAACCACCAACAATATAAAAAAAAGTAGCAGTTTTAGAGATCATCATGATGTTCGTCGCCATGAAAACATATTATGGAATATTAGATTCAAATCCTTATGACGTTATAGATAATAGAACGTGTGATGGGATGGGGTCCCTCAACATTTCTAAGCAAACTTGTGAAAAGTTCTGATTAGCATGGGGCGTGCCAAGTGCCATACCGCGACCACGGCAAATACTGAATTTTAAGGCCCACGCCCCGATCTTCATCCAAATATATATANATAATGAGCCAATGAATCATCAGTAACAATGTGTTTGATTTCTTCATTTGATTGTAAGAAATATTCATTTCTAAACCTTTGATTATCATTTTCCAACCACATCTTTCCGCTTTGAATCACTTATATTAATTGACAGCATTGGAGTGTCTTTTTTTTAGATTTAATAATTTGTTTGAAATATAAAGTATGTATAAATATATATATATATATATATATATATACATATATATAGATATATAGATATATTATATCATTATACAGATGTTTTAAGTATGAAAATCGTATGGTCTGACACACTTAGTTTGTTATGCTACGCAAGGAAATAATTCCTGCAAAGTTTCCGTGAAATTGAGTCATAATGAAGTGTAGCTCAAGTTAATTTGTTTTTGGTCATGGCCAAACATGTGATGTACTGGGAAAAAAAAACAACAAAAAAACCAATGGTCACGAATAAAACGTTCTGAAGAGGAGACTAAAATCCCGAATGCGTTCATCAGTGAAGAACCAAGTAGTGAAACGGATTCATCGAACCGTGAATATTAAGAAAAGGCAGTGGCGACAGTGAGTCCAGCAGACACAAATAGGGCAGGCCTTCATGTAAAACAAAACATAATCAACCTGACTTATACTTTAATCAACCTGACTTATACTTTAATCAACCTGACTTATACTTTAATCAATCTGACTTATACTTTAATCAACCTGACTTATACTTTAATCAACCTGACTTATACTTCCAACATTACACAAGAACAAGTTAAGTGATCGGGTGGCTACATTTGTTTTGGCTGCCACAGCTCAAGGTTTTGGCTGCAACAGCTCAAATTTTTCGCTGCCACAGCACAAAGTTTTGCCTGCCACAGCCCAGAGTTTTGGCTGCCACATCTCCAAGTTTTGCCTGCCACAGCCCAGAGTTTTGGCTGCCACATCTCCAAGTTTTGACTGCCACAGCCCAGAGTTTTGGCTGCCACATCTCCAAGTTTTGCCTGCCACAGCCCAGAGTTTTGGCTGCCACATCTCCAAGTTTTGCCTGCCACAGCCCAGAGTTTTGGCTGCAAAAGCTCAAAGTTTTGGCTGTAACAGCTCTGAAAACGTGTGGATTTATGTGCCCGATTTCTTGGACAAGGTCCGTGTTAATTTCACTTCTTTTTCTCAAGCATATTGCGCAACGTTTCAAATTTGGTCCAGGTCACTTAATTTGGACACCAGGCCCGGATTAAAGTTAATTCAACAAGTAACACAACCCAATTGACCCCCTTGTCTCTCCGGTTGCGGGAAAAATGAAATTCAAGGTGAAAAAAAAAAGACATACAGTGTCAATTTTCTTCATGGTCATATACAACTATAGATCACAAAATTGTATTAGCATTAATTGCTTAACATATTGATTAAGCACTAAAAATATAACGAACAAAGGCTAATCCATACACTGTTTAATAACGAAGGCAATAGCGTCGTCACAAAATCTCTAATTTATCATTTGATTTCTGCATATAAAAAGGGTTCAAATTTCTCCTTCAAAATATTTCAATAGAAGCTGGTCAAGAGATTATCCCAATATAAAGTGTATTAACTTGAATTAAATTCGTTTGTGAAGTACTATTTGAAGGAGTGCATTTGCTTAGTGTATGGTTTAACAATTAGAAGCCATTTTCGGGGGACAATTTAATCTATTTCATTTTGAAAGGGCCGTTTCACCCCACTTCTTAAACTACAATTGGCCCTTACCCAGTGGAGCTGAAATTTGGCATGCGACTCCTGCTCACAGTTCGAATAAATCTATTATATTTTCGTGGGGCTGTAAGTCTCAGTCAGTGACGCTCATCAGACTTGGATCCAACTCCTCGGATCATGCCTCGGCGTCGCAGGGGTAAATAGCACTCCATGACAAAAACTGAAACGGCACCCCTATTGTAAAAGGACGAGTTTAAATAAATGAACCTAAATATATCGCAATTGGCAGGACAAAAATACAGTCATGATATATAGTTATTTTTAATAGAAGTCTATTTCAACACACTCCTGACGTATTAAGCCTGTGCTTTTCAAATTAATGAAATAAGGCAAGAATTTTGGAAGGAGCAACATTTCATTTTGTTCCCCTTCTAGGACTCAGCTGAGTAAAATCACACGGTGTATCTTGATCCATGGAATCTTTCTAATGCGTGGAAAAAAAAACAATAAAAAACTAATTTATCCGAAGAGCCACTCGAAGGTTTGGGAACGAAATTATCAATCATCTCCAAACAGAAAATAAAGATTCACTTTAGGCAGTGATTGTTTCTTTTATTTTTTTTTCATTCGGACTACTTGAAAGCAGTATTCAACAATCCAGAATTATTTCTATTTCTGATGTGCAATATGGCAATATTTTAACATATTTTTACAGGGAGAAGTGTCTGCTGTCCTGACCATATTTGCTTTTGTCTTGTGACATCAATCAGAGCGGGAATGTTAGCATTGCACTATGGACCGACCTTCACAGACATCGACAGACATGGACAGATTTGGACCGACATGGGCATACATGGACAGCTAGCTACATGAAAACACTGCCAATTTTGCTCTAACTCAGTATCTTTAGACTTCTCACTCGCCTTTTGTTGTTTTAAAAAAAATCTCTTTGACGTAACTCAAGCACAGCTGTAGTGACAGGTGCCACATTGCTGGAGGAGGGCGTTCGTCATGGGTGGGGTGATTAGATGAGATGGGATCAAAGACATCATATACTGCCAATTAGTCGATAATACAATCTTATATTTCAATCTGGCTTAAGTGAATCTATTGCCATGAGTAGCTGCAAAATGACGCTTAATTTTTTTCCTCAAATAAAGTGCGGAAAATTTTCAGCTTGTTTTCAGTCCCTTACAAGTGCCTCCCAACCACCCCCCCCCCCCCATGACACTTGCCCTCATTGCCTCACATTTATTACGCAACTGACTCGGCTATACATATTTGGTTTCCTAGTTTGTCAACAAATGTGCAAATGATGACAGGGCCAAATGTATCACTACATGCAGATATTTTCTTAATGCAGATTCGACGTATCATACTTTCAATGCAATACATTTAGATGTACTCTAAACCAAGCTCTGGTAGTTTGGAAAATGACAATGTTTTTTTTTTGTGTGCACACAATTGATAAGATAAAAAAAAACTCCAAAGATGTTTGCCAATGTTCCAAAGTTCACAGCATCGTACTGCAGTAATTGACTTACTGCTATGTTTGTCAACATTTTTCAGTCTCATCGTCCTCATGATGTACAGACGAGGACTTTGCTATAAATATAGCGTCTTCACATAATCTGACCACAGCCACGTTGTGCCTGGGCTCCATGAGACGGCTGCGGCTGTTCCACCTGTTCAAAGTGAGATGTCTTCAGCGATCCTTCATGAACCGCATCAGTTGACCACATCCGTTTTACCCGAACTCTGCAAGCTGACCAGGTCGATCGTACAAGCCATGCCTGAGGTGACCACAGCTATTTTAAGTTTAGTCCTCGAAATGGCTGCAGCGTTTGCACCTGTATTCCGCGAGGTGGCTGCAGCCCTTGTGGATGTACTCCGAGACTTGCTACCGACGTTTGTTCACGCCCTACCTGAGATGACCACAGCCGCTGTTCCCATGCTACGTCAGATGGCTGCAGCGATGGTACATGTACTGCGAGGGGTGTTCACAACTTTACAGTTACTGCCCGAGATTGTTAGAGATATCGGAACTGTATTCCCTGAAATGGCTGCAGCGATCGTAACATTATTCTGCGATTTGGTTTCGGCAAGTGTGACGGTGCTCCATAGCTCGGTGACGTCACTTGGCGACCTGGGCGCGTGCGAAGGAAGTTTCTTATTCATTAAAATAAATTTAAATATTTAAATTGGATGTACTAACCAAGTGAGTTTTAACCTCGTCTCATCATTGTCTCGACCAGGGGTTCTCAACCTATGCGCTACTCATGGTCTCCACGACCGCTCCAGGAAATAAAATAACACCGTCAACTTCTAAGACATTCGATAGATCAAATGGAACATACGGTAGATCTAATGGGACAACATACAGTAGACCTAATGGGACATTTGGTAGACAATGGGACATATGGTAGGCCTAATGGGACATATGTTAGGCCTAATGCGCTCTTAGTTAGAAATTAGTTTTTAAAAAGGCTCATCGAGTCAAAAAGGATGGAGGCCATTGACTTTTAAATTTTTCAGAAATGTGTCTCTCAATCCACACCATACCTCATCTTTCCTTATATAGAAGTTATAGTCTCTGATGTCATACTTCCACTTATCGAGATGGGGGACGATTTCAGAATGGCTCTATTTATATTTCTCATTTATATAGACTTGTGTCGACTGATCTTACCCCCAACAGTGGCCTAGGTATTAGGGGGAGGGGGCGGTACAAAAATCGTTGCCCAAACTCGGGTGGTACTATCCCTAGCTATGCCACTGATCCCCCAAGTTTAACAATAATCCCACAACTAGTTTACTCATACGACCCAGTTTGTGTTAGCTAAATGTTGCACTTCGTATTTGTGGTAATTACATTTAATAGCACACGGCCCCGTTGTAAGAGAACGCTGCGGTGATGGACCACTGATGAAAACACTTCATCACAGGGGACTCACTTATTACGACTTGCAGCTCCCTCTGTGATTATCTCCCTTCAGGGCAGCATCGCCCTTCCATCCCGCCCCCCCCCCCCCTTGCTGGCCTGCACGTGAGAAGAACGTCCCGGCTCTGTCACCCCATCTAGTGGCGTGAAATCAGAGAAGGGCAACCGGGGGGGGGGGGGGGGGGGGGGTGTAACACAGTTTTGTAAAAATAGAAAAAAAATATAATTGTATTGTCTATTAATGATATTAGCATTGTTGCATCATATGGAAAAAAAGGCTAAATATTATAAAATATGTTGCGAAGAAAGAAAGCAAAAGACTAAAGAGTGTAAACAAATGACTAACACTAAAACATAGGTAAGCACTAAACAAAGTCACACAATAAACACGGAAAAACACTAAACAAATGGCAAACTCTAAAAACGTATAGACAAATCTGTCCACCTTTGGCTTAGACCAGCGGTTCTCAACCTGTGGATCGCGACCCCTTTGAGGGTCAAATGACCCTTAAACAGGGGTCGCCTATGACCATTGGACAACACATATTTATGAAGTAGCAATGAAAAAATGTTTTATGGTTGGGGGGGGGGGGGGTCACCACAACAAGACGAACTGTATTAAAGGGGCGCGGCATTGGAAGGGTTGAGAAACACTGGCTTAGCCAATTCCAATTTACTAAATATTTTTAAAAAAAANTACAGCCGCTCAAAGGCTGCTAATAAATGAGATCCAAATCGACTGTCATAACAAAGAGATCGTTGTAGACCGTTAGAAATAATTGGTCTGGTATTTTAGAGCGGCGGAGCAGCGTCGGCGGCGGCCTCTGGGCTCGTCCCATTATTGACTGATGGACACGGCGCTTGTCTTTTCGCCTGTGCCGCCTTGAGGCAAACCGGGTCCCCTTTAATTATTTTCGCGGGTGCCGACACGTTTTTGACGTGCGCGAGTCCCGCGTCCAGGAAAGTGCGCCACCGGTCGGGATAAGCTCCGCTTTAAAAAAATATATATAAAAAATATCTAAATGAATACGCTCGTTACAAAGAACGTTTGGAGTAAAAGCTGGTTTAAAAATCTAACATTTCATATTAGTTAAAAGAGGCATTTGGCGTAAAAGCTTCTAAAGATAAAAATAAATTAAAAATAAAAAGCTAAAAATCATGGAATTTTGAGTTTATTTGGCGTAAGTTGTTTTTTTTACAAGGATGGTTAGGGTTTATGTATGTTTTGTTTTTTTAAGAACACGACACGATACCACAAGAGACCTTTAATAAACCTTCGATAAAACCTTCAATAAGCTTTCAATCGCTCTACCGAATGTACGCTGAAAGTTAATGTAATCGTTGGGATACGTCTTGTCGATGTATAGAATGTCCGTGTATATGAATCAAGACAGTTTAAGCTTTTGATCATTTTGATCATTGGGTCTTTGAATTCCACAAACCGGCATTTGGTACTGTTAAGAAAGACGAGTGAAACCGTCCCCCCCCCCCGAACAAGACGCGCATTTCATGCCTGCCAGTTTAGTACGAATAGTTAATTATGTGTCTATGATATACCCACCTTTGCTCCCAAATTCAATTTTTAACCCCCCCCCCCCTCAACCCCCGATGTGGTTGAGAAATTAAAAGTCACGTGACTGGTTTCATGTCCGGTATATCTGAGAGTTTGTCGTTCCCACTTCCCCACCCCGCGTGGTACACACAATAATACATTAACACCAGACACCACTGCTCGTGGAACTCAACAGTATCGCTCCTGGAAGATGACATAGCAATGGGCCACTCCTAGTTTAGCCATTCAATGACCACTTACAATGACGACCTATAATGACCACCTTTAATGACCACCTTTAAGGACCACCTACAATCACCACCTAATATGACGACCTACAATGACCACCTTTAATGACCACCTTTAATGACCACCTACAATCACCACCTAATATGACGACCTACAATGACCACCTATAATGACCACCTTTAATGACCACCTTTAATGACCACCTACAATCACCACCTAATAAGACGACCTACAATGACCACCTATTATGACGACCTGTAATGACCACCTATAATGACTACTTACAATGACCACCCAACAATGACCACCTACAATGACCAACTATAATGACCACCTACCCAATACAGCAATATAGCAATACAACAATTCGACAAAAAAAGAAATAACTGATTTTAAGAATTCAGATCAACCGGAAACGTGATTATATTGAACATTTGATAATTATTTCTATTTTAGATTAAAACATGGAAAAGCAGTCAAAGCTGCGAGTAATAACTGGTGTTGTCACAGGGTAACGCGGTAATGGAGTATAAGCCGGCGTTGTCACAGGGTAACGCGGTAATGGAGTATAAGCCGGCGTTGTCCCAGGGTAACGCGGTAATGGAGTATAAGCCGGCGTTGTCCCAGGGTAACGCGGTAATGGAGTATAAGCCGGCGTTGTCCCAGGGTAACGCGGTAATGAAGCATAAGCCGGCGTTGTCACAGGGTAATGCGGTAATGGATTATAAGCCGGCGTTGTCCCAGGGTAACGCGGGAATGGAGTATAAGCCGGCGTTGTCCCAGGGTAACGCGGGAATGGAGTATAAGCCGGCGTTGTCCCAGGGTAACGCGGTAATGGAGTATAAGCCGGCGTTGTCCCAGGGTAACGCGGTAATGAAGTATAAGCCGGCGTTGTCGCAGGGTAATGCGGTAATGGATTATAAGCCGGCGTTGTCCCAGGGTAACGCGGTAATGGAGTATAAGCCGGCGTTGTCCCAGGGTAACGCGGTAATGGAGTATAAGCCGGCGTTGTCACAGGGTACCGCGGTAATGGAGTATAAGCCGGCGTTGAACTCCGCATATGAACAGAGAATATGAAAGCGATAAAATTGCGAAGAATGTTTCCTCCATGTTAGGGACTTGAATGTACATTGTGATGGCGTGTTGTTTAGAGATTATGTTTGTTGTATTATCTAATATGCGTTGCATCTTGTGACGTATTGTGTGAAAGGGGATATGACGTATACGTGTGTTGTGGTGGGTGTTTTTTGAGTACAGTAATGGCAGTTGAAGAATTAGTTCGTTAATAACGATATTTAATATGAGAATAATGGTTTGTGAAGTGTATATAATTAAACCCCTAGACAACGAAGCCAACAAACCTTTTAAGTAAGACCAGGTTCGTAACACTCCAGTCTAATAATCACCATCACACCACCATTTAAATGTCATATAATTGGCTGACACGATATCGCTGGATATATTTTATTAGCGGCGTATCTTCACGCATAGCTGACCGGGGCGATGACCAATAGTGCCCCGTCATCTTTTATGTATATGCATAGGGCATCCATCCATCTTCGCCTGACGATGGAGTAGCTATCGAATCTTATAAGGCTTACGAGGCTCATCCTGCACTCACGCTTGAGAAACGTGACTCCTGGTTAAATGAGGCCTTTCCTAATGATTTTCTTTGTTGCAAGGGTTTTGTTTCGTGCCTCTCCTGCCTGTTAGGCCTGCTTGTTAGGCCTGCTTGTTTAGGCCTGCCTGTTAGGCCTGCATGTTAGGCCTGCGTGTTAGGCCTGCCTTTTAGGCCTTCCTGCTAGGCCTGCTTGCTAGGCCTGCTTGTTAGGCATGCATGTTAGGCCTGCGTGTTAGGCCTGCTTGTTAGGTCTGCTTGTTAGGCCTGCTTGTTAGGCCTACTTGCTAGGCCTGGTTGTAAGGCCTGCCTGTTAGGCCCGTCTGTTAGGCCCGTGTTTGGCCTGCCTGTTAGGACTGCTTGAATCGTTCACACACTGCTGTTCGTCAGCTGGAACGGTGCTCAGCGATGATCTCCGATTCGTTGCTTTCTATGTTGGCTTCCATCATGGTCATTCTGCCAACTTCTTGAAATCGCGGCCGTCCGGTATGTCTTGCCACCTCAGCCAACTCTCCATACAGCAGATCTTTTGTAACACGGCCTTCCTTCATTATCCTTACATGACCTAACCAGCGAAGTCGCCTCTTGCTCAGATTGGTAGAGCATGATACACATTTTTGCACGTTTCAAAACGTCTGTGTTAATCACCTTGTCCTGTCATCGAATTCGTAAAATGGCGACCCAGACATCTTTGATGGCAGCTGTTGAGTTTCCGCTTATGACCAGCATTTGTGGTCCACACTTCACTGCCATATAGGGACGTACTGAGCACACATGTGGGATAGACGCTTAGTTTTGCGTTTTCAGTTAGTTTTACGTAATGTTATATAAAACCCCCATAATTGCCGCTCGGGGCTGTTACGCCCCCCCCCTTTTTTACGCCAGTTTATTGTGTTGTCTGCCGACAAAACTGATTCATTACTCGAAATATAATCTGTTCTGTACACATCTACACGTGTTGACGTGCCCCCACCCCCTTCATCCCCCCCTCTATGTGTATTCTAAGCTATTTCTAAGCTATCTCTATTAGAGTGGTCATCTTTTTACTTCAAATTGTTAAGATCTTATATAAAAGACTACCCCCACCCCCCCCCCCAAAAGAGTCATAGTTACAAGTGTGCCTGCTCCCCCCCCTCCCGCCCCCAGCCTAGGAGACGAGCCATCAAAAACCACCCCAAACAGAGTTGATGACACTATTGCTGCGATTGACCTTTAACACTAGCATATCTAATTATTGTCGCGAGCCGTGACGCCAACTATAGTGCCTGTTTTGTTTTGTTGTTGTTGTTTTTGTGTGTTCTGTGTGACGAAGATACGGGTAATAAAAAACACAAAACAACAAGCTGAAATGGTAAATACCCGCATAGGATGTTCTGGCGTTAGGACAGCGGGTGGCATGCCCTTTAGAACAAACGGGCTCTAACCGTTCTTGTGCTCCAACCATTNGGGGGGGGGGGGGGGGGGGGGGGAGTTTCGGATGGTGGCAGGGTGTTGGGAGTGGGAGTCATGGGTTGGGGGTGGGGGAAGACTTCATCAGGAACTTTGAAGTAATTGTCCTGAAATCGGATCTGTTGAAGCAGATTGAGCTCCCTCAAAAAAAAAACAACAAAAAAACAAAAACAAAATTGGTTTTACATATATTACGGCCCAAAGTACCAAGTTAAGCCAAATTGTGAACTGGCCGAGAAATTTGACTGAAGTCCGATGCACTTTAAAATGACCAGTGTATATGCTACTTTAGCCGGCTATTTCGCTTAGTGGTCGAAAATCCTTTGGTCAAAGTGGCATGGGGCGATGCGCGAGTGTTGCAGCTTTAGTGGACATCGAGGGCGATATCTACAAGCTGGGAACAGAACATGGTGTTCTCATTAGGAACAGAACATGGTGTTCTCATTAAAAACTGAACATGGTGTTCTCATTAGGAACAGAACATGGTGTTCTCATTAAAAACTGAACATGGTGTTCTCATTAGGAACAGAACATGGTGTTCTCATTAGGAACAGAACATGGTGTTCTCATTAGGAACAGAACATGGTGTTCTCGTTAGGAACAGAACATGGTGTTCTCATTAGGAACAGAACATGGAGTTCTCATTAGGAACAGAACATGGTGTTCTCATTAGGAACAGAACATGGAGTTCTCATTAGGAACAGAACATGGTGTTCTCATTAGGAACAGAACATGGTGTTCTCATTAAAAACTGAACATGGTGTTCTCATTAGGAACAGAACATGGTGTTCTCATTAGGAACAGAACATGGTGTTCTCATTAGGAACAGAACATGGTGTTCTCATTAGGAACAGAACATGGTGTTCTCATTAGGAACAGAACATTGTGCTCTCATTAGGAACAGAACATGGTGTTCTCATTAGGAACAGAACATGGTGTTCTCATTAGGAACAGAACATGGTCTTCTCATAGGAACAGAACATGGTGTTCTCATTTGGACAGAACATGGTGTTCTCATTTGGACAGAACATGGTGTTCTCATTTGGACAGAACATGGTGTTCTCAAGCAACGCCTATTCCGAAGTGAATTCTGCACGTGGAACTGCTCAAACCTGAATCCGCGAGCTCAGACGAAAAAGTGACTACGAACCTGACCTATCGCCTCGTGCCATTTCGCAAACTGACGAGGAAACATCTCAAAATAAAGAAAATGAAGAAAATGTTTGGCCGGTAAATTTACAGTGACATTGGCCATTTCCTTTATTATTTCCTTACCAGTCCCCGAATTGGCCATTTTGGGTTTTGGTCGTAACATAATAATATATAAAAATATCCATTTTAATAAAAAGAAAGGTACATGTCTTTATATAAAATGAAACGTATTTGTTACCTTCTTTCTAGTTATAAGGCATTGTTAAATCAACATCGGATTGATGTATTAATCACCTGCTAAGAATTCTTCCAAGTATGAACATTTTGTCTGGACAGTTGATCCGTCCGTTGCCCCGCCTGTCTCTCCTCTATTTTAACAAATTATCTCTTAAAATGTCTCCAATACTGGCATAACTTTTCTATACTTTTTTTTTCGTTCTCTCTCTCACTCTTTCTCCTCTCTCGCTACCTCTCTCTGTCCTCTCTCTCCTCTATCTCTCTCCTCTCTCTCAACCTCTCTATATCTCGCTTTCTCCTCTCTCTCCATCTCTGTATCTCTCTCTCTCTCTCTCTCTCTCTCTCTCTCTTTCTATCTTCCTCCCTATTTCTCCATCCCTTCTCCTTCGTTTACTCTCACTCTCCGCAAACAGGCCTGATTGTATTTGATTTTTTTTTTTGTTGGTTTTGTTCATCAGATGAGTCCAGGCAAGGAAACATGTAGCTTGGATAACCCTGCAACTGGACGTCTTCTAGTTCATCACAAACCATCTCTTCTTCTAGTTTATCACAAACCATCTCTTCTTCTAGTTTATCACAAACCATCTCTTCTTTTAGTTTGTCACAAACCATCTTTTCTTCTAGTTTATCACAAACCATCTCTTCTAGTTTATCACAAACCATCTTTTCTTCTAGTTTATAACAAACCATCTCTTCTTCTAGTTTATCACAAACCATCTCTTCTTCTAGTTTATCACAAACCATCTATTCTTCTAGTTTATCACAAACCATCTCTTCTTTTAGTTTGTCACAAACCATCTTTTCTTCTAGTTTATCACAAACCATCTCTTCTTCTAGTTTATCACAAACCATCTCTTCTTCTAGTTTATAACAAACCATCTCTTCTTTTAGTTTATCACAAACCATCTCATCTTCTAGTTTTTTCTTCTTTTTACAATGTATCTCCAAGTAATCAAACCAAATTTAAATTACAGCACAATTATTTCTTTAAAAAAAAAAAAAAAAACTTGGCTATAATTCAAGTCGCTCTGTTTTCTTTCTTCTTAAATTTAAATATGCTTTTTTGTGACCTTCACCCCGACCTCATTCATATCATACTGTATTTAAACCAATTAATTATTCAGAGTGCAATGAGAAGCAATATTATATTACATAATTTTAAAACCAAATTGTCTGTTTACGTATAGTCAGCCAAATGGTGGATAGGATGGGTTGTTTAAAATGGTGTCTCTAGTTTTCACTGTGTTATTTCAAATAAAACCATAAGCTCAGTTGCTATTTATAACTTAATTTTTTTATATTATTTTTTTTTTTTTAAAGAAGAACTTTGTGTTTTTTGTGGTTGCCGTGATATTTTAGGTTTTTCATCCCATTTAGTGCGATAACTGCCCTTCAATTTATTATTTAAAAAAAAAAAAAATAATAATAAAATAGATCTGTATTTAGTTTAACAGATTTGTTCGCGTATTAAGTACTACACATCTCAGAGCCATCACACATCTTGTGTGTCGGCACACAAAGGTTTTGACCCGCCTCGTCATTTTGTTGGTTTGGTTTATCCCCTCGTGTTTTTTAATATGTTTTATTTATTTATTATGTTAACCGCTGCTAACATTATGCAAATGCTGATGCCATCCGTGACACACCTCAACATGTGATTATAGTCCATTGTATTACATGATATATGTAAAGATTTCGTGTAGTTTTGAAATATAATATGGTAAGGAGTCAGAGCCTCCATACGCGATAAGAAATTTTTTTTTTCATTAAAAAAAAATAATTGATACGAGAGTAAAACAGAAAAAAATAGTTTATAAAAGAAAGAATTGATACGAGAGTATAACAGAAAAAAAAGTTTATAAAAGAAAGAATGGATATGAGAGTATAACAGAAAAAAAAAGTTTATAAAAGAAAGAATGGATACGAGTCTACGAGAGTAAAACAGAAAAAAATAGTTTATAAAAGAAAGAATTGATACGAGAGTATAACAGAAACAATATTTTATAAAAGAAAAAATTGATACTAGAGTATAACAGAAAAAAATAATTTATAAAAGAAAGAATTGATACGAGAGTATAACAGAAAAAAATAGTTTATAAAAGAAAGAATTGATACGAGAGTATAACAGAAAAATGTTCAAACTGGAACCATTTTTTTTTAACATCAATTTTCTAAATAGAAGTTAATTTACTATGTTGAAATATAATATATCTTCGTTTGTTTTGTTTTGCAAAAATTAATTAATAATTACCTTGAGTCTTTATGCGACTTTTTCTTTTCCTAAAGTATTAGGTCATGCACTGATCAGGCCCTACCCAAGTGTTCATCTTGTCTCTTCAAATGTTTAATAAAATAAAATAAAATTCCATTTGTTTACTATTTATTAACCATTAACTTTTAATTGTTATTAATTATTAACTTTTACTAGTCATTAAATATTAACTTTTACTAGTCATTACATATTAACTTTGACCAGTCATTAAATATTACGTTTTCTTTTTATTAACTGATAAGTTTTACTTTTTATTAACAATTAAATTTTTTTAAATTATTAAATATAAACTTTTATTAGGTTATTAACTATTATTGTTTTGCTATTTATTTACAGTCAACTTTTACTAGTTAACTGTTAACTTAAAAAAAACAACAACATATTTTCATCATTATCTACTCAACAAGACACACCCTATTAGCACAGGCTGAATTAGCCCCACCCCCCCCCCCCCCCCCCCCCCCCCCCCTTGTTAACTTAAAAAAAACAACAACATATTTTCATCATTATCTACTCAACAAGACACACCCTATTAGCACAGGCTGAATTAGCCCCCCCCCCCACAGTCAGACGCCCTTCCTTCTATTGCAGGGGTTCTCAACCTTCCCAATGCTCCGACCGTTTAATGCAGGTCCTCATGTTGTGGCGACGCCCAGGCACGAAATTATTTTCATTGATACTTCATAACTGTAGGGTATATGTGTTTTCCGATGGTCTTAGGCGACCCCTGGGGAAAGCGTTGTGCGACCCCCAGGTTGAGAACCGCTGTTCTATTAGTATCATAGAATGCCTGTAGATGCGCCATGCATTGAAATATCTTTAGCAGTGATTCAAAAGTGTCTAGGTTACGTCATTCTCAATAGTTTTAACTTAAAGTGTGGTGTCCTGTGGCCGTGGGTTAGGGTGGCCAAATCATGAACTGGAAGAAACGGGACACACCCAATGAGCATGGGCGCCTGCAGAAAACTTTCTGTGGGGGGGGGGNAAAAGGGGGGGGGGGGCAAAAAAATGTTAGTAATGTTTAATGTAGCTTTAATTTACTGTAGCGTATTTGAATGGTGAACGAACGGACAGGACATCAGCTTAGTTACTTTCTCTTTATTTTCTCTTTACTTTAATAAATTTTTTGTCTATTTTTGTCTAAATTTTTTAAATGCAATCAATCCAGTGAGGGGGGGGGGAAGTGCCCCCTTGCCCCCATCTGCGGGCGCCCATGCCAAGGAGGGTTGTTAGGGGGGGGATACGTCCAGTTAAAGAGGGGTTTGGGGGCCGCCGCCGGAAACTTTATTGAGATATGTTCTTTTTAACTGTTTTGATACCTAGAAATCTTTTAAATTTACCTTCACATCATTACACGTAGCGGTAGCGGAATCAAAATTGTTTTCTCCGCAGTTACGTCCGCCCCCGCCCCCCGCGGGTTTCAAGTCTCGTGTCTTTCACTTTACATATAAGATCTATGGCAGGGACACTGTCGTTTACGCATGAGCTTCGGAAGAGTGATGGAGGGGGAACAGTGCAGCCATCACGCGAGCCCACATCACTACTGGCACTGGCTACAAAGCAAATGTAGCCAAAATATTACTTGAAGTTAAATTATAAATGGAGGAAGTTTCATTGATTTGAAATGTGTTTGGTTTTAAAAACGGGACATTTAGGTGTCCCGAGAGACTTTTTTCGGGAAATCAGGTACGATCGTGAAAAAACGGGATGATCCCGTTTTTTACGGGATGTTTGGTCACCTTACCGTAGGTGGTAAACCCTTATTAATAATATTGTTTTTAAATTTAATTTTATTTTTGTCATGGAGCCACTCCACGTCAAAATAGCATGGTGGGCCTCAAGTTTAAGCCACTTCACTGGTAAAAAATTACCATAAACCAATTTGCTTGTCAACTTGTTGGTACATGGATAGAAATATTCGAAAGAATTATGTGGATATACTGAAACCTGCATAGTGATATAACATCTTTATTAGCATTTAAAGAAAAAAAATATTAAAAAATAGTTGAGGTGCGAAGGTGAAAACAATTGTCATTCTGATGTGTGACAGCTGAAAGGTAACACGTAAGCTACAGGAAAATAACTCCATCTCCAATCCTTAGCTTTAGTCTATATATACTAAAAAAATATACAAATATCCGAAATATTTTGGACAGTTCTCTCATATTTGTAACTTACCAACTACCTTACCGGAGATTTTGCCTTTCCGTTGCGGTTGGGGGAAAATGTGTTGGGGGAGGGGGAGGGGGAGCTGTGTGTTTACAGATGGTGCACACACGTTAGATATAACCCGTTGATTTATAGAGAGTTATGAATGTATTTTACATGGGCTGCGATCCTCTATTCTATTTGACGTTATCATTACGATTTATAAGGCCTTTGTTAGGAGGTCTATGTGTTGTAGAAGGCCTATGTGTTGTAGAAGGCATATGTGTTGTAGAAGGCATATGTGTTGTATAAGACCTTTGTTAGGAAATCTATGTGTTGTAGAAGGCCTATGTGATGTAGAAGGGCTATGTGTTGTAGAAGGCCTATGTGTTGTATAAGACCTTTGTTAGAAGGTCTATGTGTTGTAGAAGGCCTATGTGTTGTATAAGACCTTTATTAGGAGGTCTATGTGTTGTAGAAGGCTTATGTGTTGTATAAGACCTTTGTTAGGAGGTCTATGTGTTGTAGAAGGCCTATGTGTTGTATAAGGCCTTTGTTAGGAGGTCTATGTGTTATTGGAGATCTTTGTATTGTAGGAGGCCTATGTGTTAAAGGCCTTTGTTGGGAGGTCTTTGAGGGTATAGAAGGCCTATGCGTTGTAGAAGACCTTTGTTAGGAGGTATATGTGTTGTGGGAGGCCTATGTTTTGTAGAAGACCTTTGTTAGGAGATATATGTGTTGTGGGAGGCCTATGTGTTGTAGAAGACCTTTGTTAGGAGGTATATGTGTTGTGGGAGGCCTATGTGTTGTAGAAGACCTTTGTTAGGAGGTATATGTGTTGTGGGAAGCCTATATGTTGTAGAAGACCTTTGTCAGGAGGTATATGTGTTGTGGAAGGCCTATGTGTTGTAGAAGACCTTTGTTAGGAGGTCTATGTGTTGTGGGAGGCCTATATGTTGTAGAAGACCTTTGTTAGGAGGTATATGTGTTGTGGGAGGCCTATATGTTGTAGAAGACCTTTGTTAGGCGGTATATGTGTTGTGGGAGGCCTATGTGTTACAGAAGACCTTTGTTAGGAGGTATATGTGTTGTGGGAGGCCTATGTGTTGTAGAAGACCTTTGTTAGGAGGTCTATGTGTTTTAGGAGGTCTATGTGTTGTAGAAGGCCTATGTGTTGCAGAAGACCTTTGTTAGGAGGTCTATGTGTTGTGGGAGGCCTATATGTTGTAGAAGACCTTTGCGTTGTAGAAAACCTTTGTGGTGTTTTCATCAGAAAAAACAACATTGAATTGAATAAACTATTACTATTGTAAAGTTTTAATCAAATAAAGTATTTTAAAGTGTTTTTCAACACAATATTTATTTAAAACAGATAATTAATAGTCTGTAAGTGGGCCCAAATAGGCGGCCAGGGTGGTGTGAAACTAGAGCCCTAGGCCCTCCAATGGCCCACACAGAGTTCATGGAGCTAGGCCGACCTATGGCCCACACAAAGTGCATGGAGCTAGGCCGACCTATTGCCCACACAAAGTGTGAGGAGCTAGGCCGACCTATGGCCCACACAAAGTGAATGGGGGATCTTTAAAGTCGTCGAGAGCTACCTTTGTGGACCATAAAAATTGAGTATCAAATTTCTTATGGAATTCGATAGTAATGTTGACAAGTCATTGTAACTCTCTAATACCCTCCCCCCACCTCTCTCTCTGTCTTAGGGTGAAAACCAAGGACTATCTGTCTAGATCTAAAGCAGGGTTGTGGGTATGGAATCAATGTAAATAGCTCCTCTTATCAGCAAAAGAGGATTTTAGGAGCTTAACTGTACCATCCCAAAGCATCCCATTTTATTATGCAAACATATGACCCTCCATTAATTCCCCCCCCCCCCAAAACACGCACAGACCTTTTCACTAAATAAGCTGCTAGATTATTGAATAAAATTGACCCCCGAGTTGCGTCGCTCACGCCACCTGGCACGTGCAGAATACATCGGTTCGGTCGTTTATAATATAGTCATGATAATTTCCTAACGCAGTATGGATTTTTAATGAGCTAGCATCAAACAGGTTGTGGGGTCTGGTTGGGGGTGGGGGAGGGTGGGGGTGGGGTGAAAAGCCAGTCATTACTTGGTCGGAGACACATTCACGCGTGGCCCCTGTACCGCAGCTCATCGCGGTGTTTCACACTCAAGTAGAAGCGTGGTGAAACAGATCTGCGCGATGGATACAGTGGGCTGAGCGGATAAAACATTTGTCAGAGGATCTTTTCTCACAGGATCTTTTCTCAGAGGGTCTTTTCTTAGAGGATATATTTTTTTATGGCTTATGCATTCAGTTAATTGTGGTAAATATTTGTATATGTGAAATAACTTTGTGGAAACCAACTATGCGATATTAAACAGTACTGATCCGTCCTATTGTTTCTAAATGTTTTTCGCTGTGGCTGTGGAGTGTGGTCAAAATTTAAGAATTCTTTGGAGAGAAACAAAGCGATATTGAACTAATTGGTATATGTACACTCTGCTGGATTTGTGAACTTATAATCTGTTGAAATAAGCTTTCTGAAGTGAGTTTAGCTTTTCCAAACTATTCTTTTTGGATGGTGGTATCTAAGTATAGCAGATATACTTTTCGTTGCTATAACTATAACTACTCAAAGGAAAAAAATATCAAGCTTTATCAGAAACTCTATAGTTAACTTAACCGCTGAGGTCAAAGGCCCTAATCTTTTTACGACATTACAAAACACCCAAAATGAAAAAGAAAGCCACGGTCAAACAGAACTGTGGGCATAAACCTCAAGCGTTGAGCCAGTCGGACAACAAGAGGAGACAACATGTCAAAACGCCGGACATGGACGCTTCCACAGATAGGTTCACGAGGAGCTGCACACGGGAAGCCTCGGGAAAACTCGGAGCCTTGCCGAACGTCAACGTCCTGATGAGCAGCAGAAGTCGCCAGCAGCGCACCCACCCGCAGCACGCCGATTCTTTCGGGGAGGACACTTTCACGAAAACTAAGAACGTTACCGACGAGCCTTGCTGTGACAGAGACGCCCTCTCTCGGTCGTATGAGGAGCAGACGTCGTTTTTGTACGGCAGAGCCCAGGCGAGTTTAAACTACAGGGGAGGGGATAAGTCGGAGGACGACAGGGTGTCGGTGGTGGAGCACGGCTTCACCACCGAGACCCATCGAGCTGCTCAGGGCGTCGTCTCCCCTGTCAGTGAAGCCATACATCCGGGTCTGGGTCATCAAAACGAAGAAAGGGGAACCCTCGTGGAGCATGGCGAGTACACCAATCTCCTGGCGTCGGCCGTGAAATTCGAGCCCATGACCCCCGCCCACATTCAGGGCAAAGGTCAGTTCTACCCGGAGGAGACCTACCATGGCGTCGGCACTCGGATGTTCACGGGTCAAAGCGACCTAGCTGAGCAGTGGGGAGAAGAAAATGCCCGATACTCAGACATCGCGTGGAAGCACCAGGAAAACAACTTCGCGAATCGCGATTACGTGAGCTGCGTGACCAACCCCGCCGCCGCCACCACCAACAACAACAACAACGACGTGAGTTTTCTCAACGGGAACATCAAAAACAGCTACGCCGACGAGACGGCCGACAGCTACGGCAGCCAAGCGTACTTCAGCGACAGCTCCGGCACCGTGGTCTCCACCGAGAACGGCCGACGGCGCCGGAAGCGGATACAGACGCCGAACCAGAGGTCCGCGGCCAACATGAGAGAGAGGCGAAGGATGTGCCACCTGAACGTCGCGTTCGACCGCCTCAAGGAGCATCTCCCCAACATCAAGGACAAGAAGAAACTCTCGCGGATTCAGACGCTGAAGGCGGCCATCTACTACATCCATTTGTTGCAGGACTCACTCACAGTTTCATAGCTGCGATGACGCGCTTCACTGTTTCATAACTGCAGGACTCACTCACTGTTTCATAACTTCGGGACTCACCAATTGTTTCACAGCCTGGTATTTAGTTTTTGTGTGTGTGTGGTCTTTTTTTTTTTTTTTTTTATTGTTTAAAATGTTTTTTTTCCCTTTTTCTTCTTTAAAAAAATATCCATTTACTTCAGGAAACTATTTTTTTTTGTGTTTGTGTGGTCTTTTTTTTTTTTTTTTTATTGTTTAAAATGTCTTTTTTCCCATTTTCTTCTTTAAAAAAATATCCAATTACTTCAGGAAACTAATTTTTGACGTTTCAAGCTTAAACGATCTCCCAAGTCGTTGAGACTAAAATTTAACGTTGCAGGATTTGTCAAAGCTGCAATATGAAGCTGTCGGCTTTCTATGACTTGGGCTGGTAGCTCGACTAGTTTTGATAAAAAAAATAATCAATAACCCAGTAGTGTTGTACAAAATAGAATTAATTTGAATATAACAATTCAAGAGTGAAGACGAATCGTAAAATATCATCCCTTCCCCAAACCAACCCGCTTAAAAAAAACCCCACAAACCTGAATGCCTTAAAATTAGGCAAACATCATATTTTAAAAATTACAAGGTGAAATATTTACAAGATTTCTTTCCACTTGTTATAAAGGAGTAATTAAATGTTAAAATATAAATTAAT
The DNA here is from genome assembly GCA_964033795.1 of Lymnaea stagnalis. Taxonomy (NCBI): domain Eukaryota; kingdom Metazoa; phylum Mollusca; class Gastropoda; family Lymnaeidae; genus Lymnaea; species Lymnaea stagnalis. Next base: position 379,069 of record CAXITT010000583.1, on the reverse strand, counting down.
ACCTATGGAGAAAACCAATTTAGTCCTATAAATTATAGAAGTATTTACATTTTTTGTCATCCTTTAGAATGGTGAATGAAGTCTAGCACAGATGCTGTGTTTTTTGCCAGCACGTATTACGATTAGTGTATATTTTTTTACTGTATATAGTTTTTGCTTTCCATATTTACTTTTCAAATTATCCATAATAAAAATAACATCAGCGCACTGCGTCCCAGTGACCAGCACTCATCTCGTTTTACCCTTCTGTTGTATTACACCCATACAACAAATCTATTCAATATTCAAGTGTGCCTTGCAAATGTATCAATAAAAACCATCCAAAAATGTGTGATATAGGTTAGCCGGTTGTTAAAACGATGTTTTTAATTCCATGTAATTATTTTTGTTTGTTTTTGTTTTCTTTTGGTACTTCAACATTTCTCATTACCGTACTGGAAGGTGTCAGTATGGAAGGTGTCAGTATGGAAGGTGCCAGTATGGTAGGTGTCAGTATGGAAGGTGTCAGTATGGAAGGTGTCAGTATGGAAGGTTTCTGTATGGAAGGTTTCTGTATGGAAGGTTTCAGTATGGAAGTTGCCAGTATGGTAGGAGTCAGTATGGAAGGTGCCAGTATGGTAGTTGTCAGTATGGAAGGTGTCGGTATGGAAGGTGTCAGTATGGAAGGTGCCAGTATGGAAGGTGTCGTTATGGAAGGTGTCGGTATCGAAGGTGCCAGTATGGAAGGCGTCAGTATGGAAGGTGCCAGTAATGGAAGGTGTCAGTATGGAAGATGTCAGCATGGTGCCAAGAAAGCGCCATGAGGCTGCCACAAATTAAAGATGTTGTGTAACTAATTTGTATTTTCTTTCATAAATAATTCTTTAATTTTGTTTATTTGTGTGTATGTGTTTGTGTAATCAATTGAATATCTGATATTTCAAAAAAGGTTTAAAATACATTGCACGTACGTTCCCTACGAGTTTTACGGAGTAAAAGAAAAGGGGTTCACGGAGATTTCTACGAAACTTGTTCTACGGAAATTCATTCAAACAGACGTTTGTGCGAAATGAAATAATGGTAAAAGCTTGACAAAAATAAATATTATGTGAAAAGTTTTCATTTTCCCTATTTCTCACTCGCACTGTCCCTTTAAAACCCAACATTTTAACAAATAAATAAATTACTCTCTCTTTAACAAATTTCAGTTGGAATAAATTTCCGTGCGAAAAAAATTTCCCTCGAACATATTTGTTTTGAACAAATGTTGGGATACTCGTAGGGCTCCACTAAAAAGTTGATTTCAAAGCACAAAAATATCAGGAGTCTTGTGATTACGACTGAGTCTTGATGGGGACAGATTTCGGTGTTTAATTGATGGACTCTCTGACAATCAATTGGTGTGAGTTCCGCTTCACATTAATCAACAAGGCAATATTTAAAAAATGTATTTGTTATTCTACTTTAATTTTTATTGTACCGGGGGGGGGGGGACGACAACAAATAGTGACGTTACTATGCAAAATAATGTATTAACTATTTTTGGAACTTGAAAAAAAGATAAGCTGAGTTGTTGTTTTTTTCCTCAAGCTTAAACATTTAGATTTCTGAAGTGGTAGTCCTTCATAAGAATAGGTTATGTCTTGAATTTAAATCCTTAGACTTCTGAAGTGGTAGTACTTCATAAGAATAAGATATGTCTTGAATTTAAATACTTAGATTTCTGCACTCAGCTCATGGCCACTTGTTTTTTCTCCTGGCTCCGTGTGTCGTCGTCCCCCCCCCCCTTTCCGCGTGTCTTTCATATAACCCAGACAATGTTGAAAAGCGCAGGGCGCCATGTCTACTCTCTCTACCCGTCACATTAAAGACCAATCATCCGTGTCATTCATTTCTTGTAGGCACCCCGCCACTACCACGGTCATGAATAACACATTTTATAACACAAGCATTCATACCTTTCACTCATCACTGTCCTTCTAAAAACTTGATCATTCTAACCATATCAGTTGCATATTTTAAAGTTCATATCATTATGAAATATTTCAGCGGTTCTCAAATTGCGTCTCCTTGTTCCCGTGATATCCAACTATATATCAATAGATTTAGCCTAAATTGTGTAGTTATGACCTGGGTTTTAAGCTATCAATTTGGAAGAACAGCAGATCCATCTTGGACATCACTACACAGGGGCGTGCTGATTATATTTGGGCCACGACCATTTCCATATTTCGGACCCCCACATATTTAAAAATAATTGTATCTTGTGTAATTGTACTGTGCAAAAACAATTGCACATGGGGGGCGGTGGGGGGGCATGAGGTCAGGGCACCGTGTGATTAATACGATTGCCTCGGTCTCTCAACGAGCCAGACGACACCTACTGTCAATACCACCACTCACCATTGGTGACACTTCTTTCTGAAACGTCTACACCACACACCACACCACCCAAGCACCACCCTTTCAATACCTTGAATATTTATCGTGTAACCTATCTTGTCTGTTGCCAGGCTTAACATGACCTAATGTAACCTATCTTGTCTGTTGGCAGGCTTACCATGAGCTAATGTAACCTGTCTTGTCTGTTGGCAGGCTTACCCTAACCTAATGTAACCTATCTTGTCTGTTGGCAGGCTTACCATGACCTAATGTAACCTATCTTGTCTGTTGGCAGGCTTACCATGACCTAATGTAACCTATCTTGTCTGTTGGCAGGCTTACCATGACCTAATGTAACCTATCTTGTCTGTCGACAGGCTTACCATGACCTAATGTAACATATCTTGTCTGTTGGCAGGCTTACCATGACCTAATGTAACCTATCTTGTCTGTTAGCAGGCTTACCATGACCTAATGTAACATATCTTGTTTGTTAGCAGGCTTACCATGACCTAATGTAACCTATCTTGTCTGCTGGCAGGCTTACCATGACCTAATGTAACCTATCTTGTCTGTTAGCAGGCTTACCATGACCTAATGTACTATATCTTGTCTGTTGACAGGCTTACCATGACCTAATGTAACCTATCTTGTTTATTAGCAGGCTTACCATGACCTAATGTAACCTATCTTGTCTGTTGGCAGGCTTACCATGACCTAATGTAACCTATCTTGTCTGTTGGCAGGTTTACCATGACCTAAAGTACCTATCTTGTCTGTTAGCAGGCTTACCATGACCTAATGTAACCTATCTTGCCTGTTAGCAGGCTTGCGATGACCTAATGTAACCTATCTTGTCTGTTGGCAGGCTTACCATGAACTAACGTAACCTATCTTGTCTGTTAGCAGGCTTACCATGACCTAATGTAACCTATCTTGTCTGTTGGCAGGCTTACCATGACCTAATGTAACCTATCTTGTCTGTTAGCAGGCTTACCATGACCTAATGTAACCTATCTTGTCTGTTGGCAGGCTTACCATGACCTAATGTAACCTATCTTGTCTGTTGGCTGGCTTACCATGATCTAATGTAAACTATCTTGTCTGTTGGAAGGCTTACAATGACCTAATGTAACCTATGTTATTTGTTAGCAGGATTACCATGACCTAATGTAACCTATCTTGTCTGTTGGCAGGCTTACCATGACCTAAAGTACCTATCTTGTCTGTTAGCAGGCTTACCATGACCTAATGTAAACTATCTTGTCTGTTGGCAGGCTTACCATGACCTAATGTAACATATCTTGTCTGTTGGCAGGCTTACCATGACCTAATGTAACATATCTTGTTTGTTAGCAGGCTTACCATGACCTAATGTAACCTATCTTGTCTGCTGGCAGGCTTACCATGAACTAATGTAACCTATCTTGTCTGTTAGCAGGCTTACCATGACCTAATGTACTATATCTTGTCTGTTGGCAGGCTTACCATGACCTAATGTAACCTATCTTGTTTATTAGCAGGCTTACCATGACCTAATGTAACATATCTTGTCTGTTGGCAGGCTTACCATGACCTAATGTAACATATCTTGTCTGTTGGCAGGCTTACCATGACCTAATGTAACCTATCTTGTCTGTTAGCAGGCTTACCATGACCTAATGTAACATATCTTGTTTGTTAGCAGGCTTACCATGACCTAATGTAACCTATCTTGTCTGTTAGCAGGCTTACCATGACCTAATGTAACATATCTTGTTTGTTGGCAGGCTTACCATGACCTAATGTGACCTATATTGTCTGCTGGCAGGCTTACCATGAACTAATGTAACCTATCTTGTCTGTTGGCAGGCTTACCATGACCTAATGTAACCTATGTTACTTGTTAGCAGGATTACCATGACCTAATGTAACCTATCTTGTCTGTTGGCAGGCTTACCATGACCTAAAGTACCTATCTTGTCTGTTAGCAGGCTTACCATGACCTAATGTAACCTATCTTGTCTGTTAGCAGGCTTACCATGACCTAATGTAACCTATCTTGCCTGTTAGCAGGCTTACCATGACCTAATGTAACCTATCGTGTCTTTTGACAGGCTTACCATGACCTGATGTAACCTATCTTGTATTTTGACAGGCTTACCATGACCTAATCTAACCTATTTCGTCTGTTGGCAGGCCTCCCAGGACCTAATGTAACCTATCTTGTCTGTTGACAGGCTTACCACACCCTATTCCCTGTGCCCTATGACCTAATGTCGATGTCTGTTTGTGAGTTTTAATCAATGTTCAAGGGGAGGCTATAAAGTTTGATTTTCTTTGTGAATTCATCGATCTTTTGGCCGTTGTCAACCTGGTCGAATAAGTGCATCATAAAATATCAATCGAATAAGTGCATCATAAAATATCAGATCATAACAATATTCTTATTATATATATTGAAGGATTTTTTTGTGAAAAAAAACAACAACAATCAATAAAAAAAATTTTAAAAAAAGGAAAAAAACAAGTAACAACAAGGGAACCCATAGAACAATATGGGACATATGTAGCAAACAAGCTAGAAAGCCCCCCCCCCCCAATATCAAAGTCAAGACAATCGTATTACAGTACCGTAACCGGAGATGTTGAGTTGGATATAATGTGTCTTGATCAGAAAAGTAACGCGTCTTTGAGAGGGGGTAGAACAAACTTAGAACACTTCTATTGATACCATCAACCGAGGTAACAACGAGTGCTACGGAAAGAAATTCACAATCCGCACACATGGGGAGACAAGCAAGCGTGCGTACCGTGTAATGTGTACGTACACTACCCAAAATCCATCCTATTGTATACCACACATCAAGGTTTAGATCAGTTGAACTCAGGTTTATAAGTTCTCTTGACCGACTTGAATCTAGTGGCATGCGCAGGGCAACGACGTGTACTTCAGAGCACTGACCAATCGAAGAGCCTACTTTCGAAATACTATCTTTAAATATATCGTTTTGGAAAAATGTGTTTTCCTGGAACTCGTTTAAAAAAAAATATTGGGGGGGGGGGGGGGGGCTTAAAATTTGATATAATTTGTTGTCATTGGCAACGAGCCAAGTGCCAAGTTTCATCTCGAAAGGTTTACGGGAAATGGGTCAGTTAGCCGTCTGAACATTTTGCCGGCCACCCACGAACATAGCGAAGTTAATATATAGGATTTTAAAAGAGGATTAAATGAGGTTGCCTTTTAAACTGTAAAATTATAATAATCTATACTAATGTTTGAATACAGTGACAGTGGCGTAGGTAAATGGTGGGAGGCTATGATCTTCCCCAGGGGCCAGCATTTTTAAAAATCGTTTACTGAAGGGTAATATCTTCGTCAAACCGCAAAAAGTTTGGTTTTTTTTTTTCGGAGAAGGGGCGAAAAAAAAAATCTTGACCAGCCCCGTGGCGGCACTAACCCCAGGCACCCCAACTGCATGCCTATAGTTCTTATTCACACGTTTTCTACACACCCGTGGCACAAAGATCTCCAAGGATCTTCGCCACCAAATCCTTATAGGCGCAAGCAGCCTTTGCAATCGGGCGTCACAGACACGCGTGCTTGCAACTAAATACCCTGCCTTAACAACGCGTCAGTACGGGCGTATTCAAAAGTCCTGCCTGATCAATTATCAGACATCTTCCCATACTTCAAATAAATTAGCATCCAGCACATACTTTAATTTCACGCACAGCCTACTGGTGTGTTAATACAATTATTCTCCTGACTCCCCCACCCCCACCCACCCTTCCTTTTTTTTAACCGCTCACCAAACACACACACACACACAATTATACACACCTGGGTGTGTTTTTTTTCATGAACGCACGGCCAATCTGTCATCAGACTATCTTCATTAGACTATCAAATGACTAGAAGTTTAGATCGATGGTACACTGCTGCTGTCTCCTGCTGTCTGCGGTAATTGTCCGCTGCCGAAGATTGAGCCAGCCATAACCCCAGATGTCGCATCGGGACTTATACAGTCAGTCCATTATTGTGTCTCTCTGTGCGCGCGTGCGTGCGTACGCGTATGTGTATACATTGACAAAAAGCCTCGAACTCGTTGATTGTTGTAGACGGGAAGAGATGATAGGAGGACCCAGAAGTTGAAACAAGGGCCTCACCGAATAAGTGTACATGCAGAGGTGACAGGGCGCGCTTCTAGCACGAGGTTCCAATGTATTGGGTTCGGGGGTTCTTTCGGTATAACGCAGTGGTTCTCAACCTTTCTAATGTCTCGACCCTGTAATACAGTTCCTCATGTTGTGGCACCCCCAACCACAAAATCAATTGTGTTGATACTTGATAACTGTGGAGTATAAGTTTTTTTTCAGATGGTCTTAGGCGACCCCTGTGTGTCGCAACCCATTGGTTGAGAACCACTGCCCTAAACATTCACTACGCCTAAACATTCATTATGCCTAAAATCATTTACTTTTACCCTAAACATCCACTATGCCCTAAACATTCCCTACGCCCTAAAAATTCATTATGCATAAAACATTCACAATGCCCTAAAGCATTCACTATGCCCTAAGCATTCATTATGCCTAAAGCATTCACTATGCCCTAAACATTCATTATGCCTAAAAACATTCACTATGCCCAAAACATTCATGATGCTAAACCTAAACATTCACCATTTGATAAACTTATAGTTTCGCGCAAATTTATATCCAAGTATCAAATTATTTTTCGGGCTTTGCGAGGAAAATAAGGGGAGTTAAAACAAAGATTTTCCCCATAAAATAATATCTTTGTTATGCCCCATTGGTTGCTTACTCGTGTCTTACATTTAATATTCATAATCTTTGTACTACCGAACAAATTATGAAAATCAACTGCTAAATTTTTCTCAAAAGATATTTCAACATTTACCAGGACTTACTCTTACATTAAACAAAAAACTGAAATAAATAAGAGACATCACAGTGTTTAAACTCGCTTGTAAGCCCAGCTATTTGTTAGTGCCACGCATTCAAGCCTGGCTATTTGGTTGTGCGTTGCATGCAAGCCCAGCTGTTCAGGTGTGCCTCACATGCAGGCCCGGCTATTTGGGTGTGCCAGGTGCACTAAGCATGCAGATTTCAACGGAAAAAAAACCGCATACACTATCTATTTTTAATATATATATATATATGTGTGTGTGTGTGTGTGTGTGTATGTATGTATGTATAAGATTCACACACACACACAAATCAGTAGCCTGTGTTTTGGTGAAATTCGTGTAAATTAATTGTTAATTTAATAAAACAAACAATGTATGGAGAAAAGCTTTTTTTGTGGTTTGGGAAAGAGGGTGGGAGCATTATATCTTACTCTAAGTATAGAACAATCCATTGCGTCATGTTAAACAGTTCACTTATGAAATTTCACAGAATTATGTCAGAACTCGAGCCTAGCATTTGCAGAAACAAACTGTCTCAAACAAATCGACCCGAAAAACTTGACCCGAACAATGGACCCAAACAACTGGACCCGAGCCAAAAGACCGAAAAAAACTGGACGGAAAAAACGGACCTCGGGCAATTGGTGTAAAAGAAATGAAATATTCAACACAGAAAAGCCACTTTATATTTAATATTTATGTCTCAAGATCTAGTAACTTAAAAAATATTTATGTATTGACGGCCTTTTAAATACAACATATTTATGTATTCAGGGCTTCGTAACTACAAAATATTTATGACGCCAACTCCTATTAAATCCTTAATTTAAAAAAAATAAATCAGCTTTTGTGATTGAGTGCTGCACCTTGGGTCACAAGAGGAAGTATACAAACATTTGGCAAAATTCTTCAGGGCATTCTGCGATTATGAAATGCCTTCTGGGTGGGATGAATATACTACTGGCAAAAGGAGGTGGGGGGGGGGGGAACGGACTTCAGACGGATACCACCCGTATGTTTTCGTGGTGCGCGCGTTACGTCATCCCGCCTATGTCCTAAAGTCCAAGTTCAATACCTGCGCGTCGACATGAGGGGTCCGTCCCAAAGTACGATTAAAAAACAGATCACACTTAATGTTTGAAATAGGACAGGGGAATGCACAGGAAGGTGGTGGCAAGGTAAACACGCCTGGCACATCTCTGTGACACCTAAAGAAGTCGGTCTCCTGGATACGACATATATGGATATAAACGGCAGGGATGGTGGTGGATACAAAGGGCTTCGGCCCAGTAACTAATCTGACCGCTGTTTGACCTACAACACACGACTATCTATAGATGTTACGGGGAAATATATTTTTTTAAAATAAAAAAGAAGCTCTTATGTTTTAAAATACTTTTCCTACAGCTTTCTCATTGTGTCAAACACTGTTGCGTGGCAGGGGTCTACAGCTAAATCCCGTCCGAGAAACCATACTTCCCACCCCCTGGTTAATAACAAGGGAAATAAAAATTCATTTTTATGGAGGCAATTTTTTTAAATTGTTACCTCCCCTTCATTTCTATCACGCCCACATGCTAATTTATGATATGGAATGAGGGAGACTTTATTTGAAAAGTTGTTGCATTTATGTGCAGCGCGTCATTTGATATATGTTCTACTGCACGAGGAGTTTATTGTTGACAAGTCGCTGGCCGCATAAATATCACTGACTTTTATGTTAAGTACTAGTTAAGCCAATACTTAAGCCCTACTAGAGATCCCCAGTTTCCCTGAATTTCTTCTCTTATTTCTTATATTTTATATATATATATATTTCCAAAATATTTGTTTGTTCGTTAAAATCATGTTTTTCTCAGTAATTGGTATCAACAGTCTTTTACTTCCTGTGACCTTTGTTTTTGAAAACCCCCAACTTCCGGCCATCACCTTAACGGCGTCCAGCGAACACTCAAAGTTTGTCGGACTGCTTTCTATTTCTTGTTTGTCTCTACATCTGTCCCGTCTGCTCGGGAAGGCTCTCCTTTCATTGTGCTTGTCTTTACAGTTCAAGCTTCCACATACGTCGCGCCACCATTTCCTAATCCCATGAAATACGCCCAAAAAGTGGAGCACTATCAAAAGTGGGTTAGGGGCACACGCAATGTTTCATGGGATACTTCATTTTCTTTGTTTCCTCGCATTTCAACATTAACATTTGACGACATTCATTCATCACTGATACGTTCATAGACTTTTTGTCCTGCTCGATGACGTCATTCCCTGAACGCTGACAGAAAGGAAAAAAAGAAAAAACTTAAACATATTTAAAAAAAAAAAAAAAAAAAAACATTCACGAAATTGATCGCGATAGTCACGTGACCTGTGCTGACCATCCAACAGATAACTTCCAGACTAAGGGGCTTCGTTGATGTTTTATTCAGAAACTCTCGCAGCAATGTGCCCTTTAGATTTTTTTTTTTTCTTTTTAAGTAAAAATAAAAATAAAATTTGATAAAAATATAAAAAAAAAAAATTAATTGTATACAGTTTTAAGAGTCTTCAAAGGATGCTAAAAAGATAGGGACTGTTTTAATGGCGTAGTGTTTCGTTGTTTCAAGTCGCCCACGTGCATGTCGTAAGGAGGCCGCGTCTCGTGAGTCGTTCCTATTAACGCGGCCATTTTGTGCAGAATGCGCCCCCCCCCCCACACCCGAGTCCCCCGCACGTGTTTGCGGTTCCCCCGTGGCCCCTCTTTTGATAGGGAACGAACAGGGGGGGGTAGACAATGGGATGAGGTGTGACCTCGCCCCTGGACAAATTTACGGCCACCTCTGGGAGTTGTGAGGGGAGGGGAAGGGGGTGCGCGACACAAAACTGATTCAACGACCGAGCTTTTAATAGAGGGCCGGAGGTGTCCTATTACAGTCGTTTGTTCATTTCATGTGAACGGAGATGTGGGGGGGGGGGGCGCGCTGAAGGAGGGTGGGGTGGGGGTGGGGTGGGGGTGAGGTTAGGGCGCACTCACGACACTAAATGAACGGACGATATCTAAGGTAGGCCCTGGGGGTTAGCCATTAGAATTAGTTTACAATATGCTGGAGATCATTATTTAAAAAAAAATGCAACAGAAATGTGTGTTCCGGTCGCTTTGTAGCGTGTGACGTCATCGCCGAGATCTGAAGATGGGTCCCTGGCCCGATCTTTTTGTTAATAGGTGGCACTTCCGGTTGTTTTTTTTTAGGGGGGCGTAATTTTTATCCTGGCTCTGTCTGCATTAATATGCAACTCTGGATAGAATAGGTGTGTGTGTGTGTATTCGGGGGGGGGGG